>CAUYPK010073801.1:0-51501 GCA_963574355.1 Loris lydekkerianus
ACGCAGCCACTTGCCAGTTTTCCACTGTTTTTGTCCTCCTCCTGGGGTCCAGAAGTTCCTTGCTGGCTCCCTGTATCCTCAAAGGGATGATCATAGGCAGATCCCACTGGCCAGAGATGCCTGGAGTCTTGTCTCCCCAGACTGGCTGTGCCCAGTTGCAGGGAAGCTGTTACTTGCCTGCCATCTTTTTTTGGGGGGCCTCCCCACTGAATGTTTTTAATTGGCTTCTCAAAAATCAAATAATGGTAAGTAGCTGGATTCATCTCTTGGTTCTCTATTCTGTTCCAGACATTTACTTCTCTGTTTTTGTGCCAATACCAAGCTGTTTTGATCACTATCGATTTATAGTACAGTCTCAGGTCTGGTAGCTTGATTCCTCCTGCTGTGTTTTTATTGCTGAGTAGTGTTTTGGCTATTCGAAGTTTTTTCTGATTCCATATAAAATGAAGTATTATTCTTTCAAGATCTTTAAAATAAGACAATGGAGCTTTAATAGGAATTGCATTAAAATTATATATTGCTTTGGGTAGTATAGACATTTTAACAATGTTGATTCTTGCCAGCCATGAGCATGGTATATTTTTCCATTTGTTAACATCTTCAGCTATTTCTTTTCTTAAAGTTTCATAGTTCTCTTTGTAGAGATCTTTCACGTCCTTTGTTAGATTCCCAAATATTTCATCTTCTTTGGCACTACTATGAAAGGAATAGAGTCCTTGACTGTTTTTTCAGCTTGGTTTTTGTTGGTATATATAAAGGCTACAGATTTATGGGTGTTGATTTTATAGCCTGAGACATTGCTGTATTCCTTGATCACTTCTAAAAGTTTAGTAGTAGAATCCCTAGTGTTTTCCATATATATGATCATATCATCTATGAAGAGTGAAAGTTTGATCTCTTCTGACACTATGTGGATACCCTTGATCGCCTTTTCTTCCCTGATTGCAATGGCTAAAACTTCCATGACAATGTTAAAGAGCAATGGAGACAATGGGCAACTGTGCCTGGTTCCTGGTCTAAGTGGAAATGATTTCAATTTAACTCCATTCAATATGATTCAACTCCATTCAATTGGCTGTGGGTTTGCTGTAGATGGCCTCTATTATTTTAAGAAATGTCCCTTCTATACTAATTTTCTTAAGTGTTCTGATCATGAAGGGATGCTGGATATTATCAAAAGCTTTTTCTGTATCAATTGAAAGAATCATATGGCCCTTATTTTTAAGTTTGTTTATGTGTTGAATTACATTTATAGATTTACGTATATTGAACCAGGCTTGAGACCCTGGGATAAATCCCACTTCGTCATGGTGTATAATTTTTTTAATGTGTTGTTCAAACATTTTCTAAATACATCACCAAAAGTACTATTTATAACAGGAAAAATATTGGTTAATTGGACTTCAACAAAATTTGATGCTCTATAAAATTCATTGTTTTTATTATTATTATTATTATTATTAACCCATCGATTTGGCAAATAATATTTGATAGCACACTGTTATTGGCAAGGGTATGGAGGAACAAGGCAGCCTATATATTGTTGGTAAGAGGGAAAAGTTGGAACAACTTCTGTGGAAGAATATTTGGCATCATCATAAAAGTTATAAAGGCACTTACTCTTTGATCCAGCAATTCTACTAGTACTAATTATACTGCAAACATACACCTGTGGAGATATGGTAAAAGAAATTCACTTCAGCAAAATTAGTAATAGCAAGATTGAAAACAGTCTTCTTTTTTTTTTTTTTTTTTTTTTTTTTGTTAGAGATAGAGTCTCACTTTGTCACCTTCAGTAGAATTCTGTAGGGTCACAGTTCACAGAAACCTCCAGCTCTTGGACTTAGTCGATTCTCTTGCCTCAGCCTCCCAAGTAGCTGGGACTACAGGCGTCTGCTACAACACCCAGCAACTTTTTTGTTGCAGTTTGGCCAGAGTCGGGTTTGAACACGCCACCCTTGGTGTATGGGGCCGGTACCCTACTCACTGAGCCACAGGCACTGCCCAAGATTGGAAACAATCTTAATGTTCCTCAATAGAGAATCAGTACATCCATATACTGGAACACTTTGCAGTCACAAAAAGAAATGAAGGGGCTGTTTATGTACTGATAGAGGATGATTTCCAAGCTACATTAAGTAAAAAGAACAGAGTGCCGTTATAGTATGCTACCAAATGCATATAAAAGGCTTGGAAATTATACACGCACACATGGTAACTTCTGTAAGTTGACCACCAGGGACTGTAACAAACTGGTCAACACAAGGAGGTGGTCAACATAAGGAACCAGGCCTACTGTACTGATATATGCATGTGGTCTATGTCTAGCCTATGAAAATTAGATCAACTCAAGGAAATGGCAATATAGGGAGGTGATCAACTATGGAGGTTCTACTGTATACACCTGTACATATATACATATATATAGGGTGTTCCAAAAATTATAACAGATGCCTTGGAACATGTTCACCACAAGTGAAAGAGAAGACTTCATGTGTGTGTAGAAAGAGGTGGCCAACACACAGAGGATAGTTTATAAATATTTTGCAAAATTTTATAATGAATATTTTGTAACTAAAGATACATGTATCTACAATTTCACATTTTCCCTCTGTGTGTGTGTGTGTGTGTGTGTGTGTGTGTGTGTGTGTATATATAATGTGTATATATACACAGAGTACAAAATTCAGTATATAGTATAGTTATGCAGTAGAACCTCCTGCCTTGACTTCCCAAAGTGCTCAGATTACAGACATGAGCCACTGTGCCTGGTAATTGTTATACAACTAAATTGTACTTGTTATAACTTATTTTGAAACTAATGTGTTTCTTTGGTATATTCGACATTTGACTACATGGCTGTGTACATACACAAGAGAACCATAGTTGACCACTTCCCTACACTGACCACCTCCTTAAGTTGACCTAATTTTCATAGATGAGACATACACCACATATATGTATCAGTACAGAAGCCCTAGTTCCTTATGTTAACTACCTCTGTATATTGGCCTGTTTGTTACATTTCCTTGGGTGGTCAACTTACAGAGGTTCCACTGTATACAATCACAGATTAAGTAATATGTTATATTTTATGCTAAATAATACATTTTGTATATAGAATGCTTGTATATTATACTAAATAAACATTTCTGCCTCCTTTTTTACAGAATTGGTAGTATACATTTGCTTGTATAGCAACACTGATTGTTTCTTGAGAACCGAGGGAATGAGGGAGAGAAGTGGGAGGGAAACTTTTCTCAGCATACTCATACTTTTTGAATACTATACCACATAACAAAGTCCATCAGATAAAGACTACTGGAAACTAGCCTATAATCAAACAAAGTTAGGTTTATTAGCTTGCTGCTAAAAGGAAGATTTCACACCAGAGAAACCAAGGATATAAACAGTAAGAGGGAATAGGGAGGGGCTTTTTAATAGGATTTTGGACTTCTGCTGAATGAAGAGGGTCTAGGGTAGTGGTTCTCAACCTTCCTAATGCCGCGATCCTTTAACACATTTCCGCATGTTGTGGTGACCCCCAAACATAAAATAATTTTTGTTTCTACTTATGGTTAAGGTTCACCACAACATGGGGAACTGTGTTAAAGGATTGTGGCATTAGGAAGGTTGAGAGCCACTGGTCTAGGGGAAATAAGGATCAGTTCTGGACTGCGTATCTCAGCAATCTTTTCAGAGGCATGAGGAACAAAGCCCACTGGAATTACATTGTTTTCTGATGGTCTTGTCACTGGCCCTAGGTCTATTAAGGACACCACAGACTGATTATAATCAGCACTTATCTTTACTTCCTGGGTCCTATAATTTTTGTATTGTGACAGTAGAATGTGTTATCTACTCAAAAACTGAAATAGATTTTAAAGTAATTAAGATGAAAACAAACCTTCTCCATGAACTTCCTGAACCAAGATTTCCGGTTCCCTCACAAATAAGAGATATACCTGATAGACAAGAAAGTCAAATTTTCTTTTGAGTAGTCCTACTTTTTGCAAAAACCAAATGTTTAGAAATAACCATTTTCAGAAAAAGATAATGGTTCAGTACCCTAAGGTGACAGTAGCTGATGACAGGGAGACAAGAACATACAGGTAGCCCCCAAGGTGACAATTCCCACACAGTACTTGCCTCTTGCAACTGTTTTTTTTTTGGGTGGTTTTTTTTTTCTTTTCAATTTTTGTTACTCTTTCCTGGGAAGCTAACTCTAAGAGAGAACAAAGCAAAACCATGGGTTGCTCTCAATAAACTTCAATAAGGATCTGTAGTAGAGCAATGGTCAGGGCCCCAAAACTTTGGGCAAGTCACTTGCCTTTCTAGTATCAAGAAAACGGAAAGGCTGGAGCAGATATTTGAAATCTTTACAGCCCCAGTGACCCACAGTGACACCCTCCCCCCTGCAACGTTGCTGTTATGCTCACGGAAAAGCATTTAAAACAGGATGGTGTAGTGTTAGATAAATTGTCCTCCAATTCTTCCACCAGAGGCAACCCTTAGTTTGTAGTTTATTTTTCCAGCTATCTTCTATACATAGACAACAATACATCCCCTTTAAACACACACAAACAGAAGCCTCGTATCCCATACATCTTTGGGGAGTCTCTAATTTTTTAAAAGCTCCTTTGAGACTTGTTTCTCTAGGAGCCGGAGCCTCATTTACAGGCAATACTTCAGGACCACGCCCTTCTCAGCCTCGTTATACTTTACTCCCACGAGGTCCTTGGCTGCCACAGCAACACACTTCACCACTTTGTTTTTAGACAGAGTCTTATTCATTCGCCCCCAGCAGAGCGCCCCGGCGTCACAGTTCACAGCAATCTCAAACTCTAGTGCTCAAGGGATCCTCTTGCCTCAGCCTCCCAAGTAGTAAGGACTACAGGCACCCGCCACAACACCTGACTAGGTTTTTTCTATTTTTCATGGAGACTGAAGTCTCGCTCTGCTCAGGCTGGTCTTGAACTCCTGAGTTCAAGAGATCTGCCCTTCTCCGCCTACCAGAGCGCTAGGACTGCAAGCGTGAGCCACAGCTCCGGCCAACACCTCAGCACTTTGGCTTTGTGGGCAGTCCCTTTACTCACACTTGTCGCGTTCTACCCACTGCCCTGCAACCTTGACGGGTGTAGTTGGGTAAGCACTTCCGCCTCCGGCCGCATTCCTATAAAATTCATTGTTAAGAATTCATGTAAGGGAATGAAAAGACAAGCTGTACACTTAGAAAAAGTATTTACAATTTAGAAAAAGTATTAACAATTTATATTTTTATGTAAGACTTGTATCCCTAATATATAAAGAACTCTCACAACTCAATAATAAGAAAATATCCAACACCTTAAAAACTGGACAAAAGACTTGAACAGATATTTCATCGAAGAAGACACACAGATGTGAAATAAGTAATTAATCATTTAAAGTACAACTTAAAACTATTATTCACTTGAAAAATAAAATTAAAACCACAATGAAATATCACTTTAGACACAATAAACTGGATAAAAGAAAAAAATGACAACATCAAATGTGGGTGACAATGCAGGGGAACTAGAAGTCTCAGACATTGCTTATGGAAATTCAACATGGTACAACCATTTTGAAAAATTCTTAACCAAGTTAAGCATACACATATCATATGACTCAACAATCTCACTCCTAGATAGTTCCTAAGAGAAATGAAAATTTGTGTTCACAGAACAATCTATACATGACTGTTTGTACAACTTCATTTATAATCACTGAAAATAAACCAAATATTTTTCACCTGGTAAATGGGTGAATAAAAATATGGCAAATCCATTCAATAGATTAATTTAGGGGTTCTCAACCTTCCTAATCCACAATGTATTTTCATTGTTAAAAAGGGGTCATTACCCATAGGTTGAGAACCACTGGATTAATAGCAATAAAAAGGAATGAACTTCTCACACACAACAACATGGATAAATTCCAAATGCATTTTGCACCATTTGTTAAAAGACTATTCTTTCTCCATTGAATTTATTTTGCACCTTGTCAAAAGCCAGTTAGCCATGGTTATTTGCATATGTTTCTGAACTCTGTATTGTTGCATTGTTGTAAATGACCACCCCTCTGAATTCCACATTGTTTTTATTACTGTAGCTATATAATATATTCTAAAATCAGCTTGCATTACTCTTCCCATATTGTTATTCTTTTATGTAATTGTAAAACCCAACTGGGACTATTATAGAAATATAATTAAGTAATAAATCATTCTGAGGAGAATTGACATCTTTTTATGTTGCATTTTCTAATCCATGAACATGGTATATCTCTCTGTTTAGGTTTCCAATTTTCTTGTTGCTGTTTTATAAAGCTTTCAACATGCAGATCTCATATATGTGTTGTTAGTGACATTTTGCTAACCGTACTTGTAAGTAATAGGTGTTTGTTAGTAGACTCTTCATTATCTTTCACAAAGACAATTAGTCACCTAAAAATAGAAACATAGATATATTTTTCTCCCTTACTTTTATGCACTTATTCCTTTTCTTCTCTTCTTTCACAGGGCTGGACTTTCAGCACTATGTTGGACATGAGAATGACAGCTGGCATTTCTCAGTTAACTATTATGGTAGGTTTTGTATATGTGTCCTCTGTCAGACCGAGGAATCTCCAATTTTTAATCCTTCAATTTTTAGATCACTGAGAGTTTGTATCATGAATGGATATTGAGTTTGTCAAGTTCTTTATGCATCATTGATTTAATGATGTAATTTTTCTTTTTTATTGTGGTTTGCATTGATTACTAAATGTTGAACCAGCCTTGCATTCCTGGAATAAACTCCACTTGGGCACAGTATATTACCATTTCCATGTATTGATAGATTCCATATTTAACATTTTGTTAAGGATTTTAGCATCTTTATTCAGTAGAGATGTTGTTCTATAGATTTTTTTTTTTTCTGTTACTATCTTTGGTTTAGATATCAGGATAGCTGGCTTCACAAAATGAGTTGGAAAGTGTTATTTCATCTTATATTTGATAGAAGAAAATATATAGAATTTGTGTTATTTGTTCTTTAAATATTTTGTAGAATTCATTACTGCAAGTTTCTTTGCCTAGAGATTTCTTTGTCCAATCTTTTGGTTTTGCTTTTCCTTTGATAATTTGTGGGGTTTGTACAATTAGTCCATTTCATCAAAATGATAACACTTATGTGTAAAGAGTTGCTCATAGCATTCCTTTATTATTTAATCTCTGCAGGTTATATTCTGTTTATTATTGATGTTGGTAATTTGTGCCTTTTTTCTTTTTCTCTTTGTCAGTATTGCTAGAGGCAATTTTTTATTTGATTTTATAGAGTATTAATATATATTCTTATAGTAAGTAAGAATAGACCACACACTATTATATATACTCTGTTGTTGGCTACTTAGTCACTTTTATTTTTTCAATTTCTGTTCTTATCTTTATTATTTCTTCTCTTTTGCTTGCTTTTGGTTTATTTTACTCTTTTCCTAGTTTTTTGAAGTGGAAACTTATTTTTCTTCTTTTCTATTTTAAGCACTTAGTGCTAAAACTTTGCTCTAAGCACCACTTTAGTCATATCCCATAAATTTTGATATAATGCATTATTATTATTTTAATTCATTATATTTTTTATTTCTCTAGACACTTCATCTTTAATCTTCTGATTATTTAGAAGTTTGTGGTTAATTTCTAAGGGTTTGTCAATTTTCCTATAATCTTTCTATCATTGATTTCTAGTATGATTCCATTATGTTCAGAAAACATACTTTGTATGATTTAAATTTTTTAAAAAGTTGTTATACTTTGTTTTATGATTGAATATATAGTCCATCTTGGTGACTGTTCATGTGAGGAAAAGTATATTCCATTATAGTTGGATGAAGGGTTGTGACAACTTTAATTTAATTTTGCTGATGGATGAGATTGCTGAATTCTGCACTGTCCTTGCTAATTTTCTGTTTTGTGAGTTTATAAATTACCAGGAGACCATTGTTAAAATCCCCCACCGCAATTGTCTATTTCTCAATTTCTCCATTCATTTCTGTCCATATCAAGTATTTTGAAGTTCTCTTTTTTGGTGCATGCACGTTGAGGATTTATTAAGTCTTGTTGGCCAATTAATCCTTTTATCATCATGGAACGACTATCTTTTTCCCAGTAATTTTTTTGCTATGACATTTCCTAGGTGTTACATTAATTTATCCACTTCAACTTTATTCTGATAAGTATTTACATGTTATATCTTTTTCTGCCATTTTCCTTTTAATTTACTTATGCCATTGTATTTTTAATGGAGTTATTTGTCATTGGATCATGCTTTTTCATTCTGACAATTTCTTTCTTTCAATCGCTGCCTTTAGACTAATAGTTGGGATGGAATGGAATGTTTTCTGTAATGGAATTAATAGTAAATAATTTAGGCTTCTCATGCCACATATGATCTTTGTTTCATGTTCTTCTTTGTTTTGTTTAAACAACTCTTTAAATGTAAAGAACAACAACAACAATAAAAAAAAAATATCCTGAGAAAACCAAGAATACAAGGAACTTCTTGCTGAGTATGGTGGCTCCTGTGTATAATCCCAGCACTTTGGGAGGTCAAGGCAGGGGAATTATTTGAGGTCAAGAGTGTAAGACCAAACTGGGTAAGATAGACCCTGTCTCTATAAAATATAAGAAAAATCAGCCAGGCATGGTTGTACACATCTGTAGTCCCACATACTTGGAAGACTAAGGCAGAAGGATCACTTGAGCCCAGGGGTTCAAGGCTGTAGTGAGCTATGATGGTGCCACTGCAACCCTGCCTGGGTAACAATGTAAGATCCTGTCTCAAAAATAAATAAATTAAATAAATAAGGAACTTCCTCAATTTCATAAGAAATGTTCATGAAAAACCTATAGCTAACATTATTCTCACTGTTGAAAAGGTGAATGATTTTTCCTTCAAGATTAGGGTAAGGATGCCCATTGTCACTACTTTTATTATTCAACATATTAATGAAAGTTGTAGCCATTTCAATAAAAAATAAATAAATAAATAAAAGACATACATGTGAGAAAGGAGGTAATAAAACTCATTCACAGACTATTCACTGTCTATATAGAAAAACCCAGGGAATTTCCAATAAAACAAATAATAAGAAGGACTCATATCTTAACAACTTTAGATATTTGAGGTTGAGACTATGAATTAAAGGAATATTTGAACACTTCCTTTTGTAACATCTGTATTAATTTCTAACTTTCTCTGTTATTAGTTTGACCGTGGCAATGATTTTACAATGTATATGTATATCAAAACACCACATTGTACACTTTGAATATATATACAAGTTTTATTTGTCAATTATAGCTCAATAAAACTGGATGGGGGAAGAGATATTAGACAGATAATGGATGATCTCTAGTTTGAATCTTTGAGAATAGCCCATGAAAATAATTCCTACTTATAAATATGCTCTGTGAATTACACTTACAGGATAATAAGACAGGAATAGCTGATTTTTAAAGGAAGAGGGAATAATTTAGCTGTTTCTTTTTCAGCATCTTAGAGCTGGAAAGATCCTGATAACTACACCAGTTACAAGACTCAGAAAGGTAAATTGATTTACTCCAAATTATACAACGATTGTAGCTAGTTAGCAGCAGAGCCACACATAGAGCATGTGTTCTGGAGCCCAATATTTAGTTCATGCTTATTCTATTAGGTGACTCTTCTTTGCCTCTTTACAGGCATCCAATTTTCTTTTTCACATTAGCCATTTTTAATTGCATTTTTATCTTCCACTTCACAACTTGGAGTGTGAGATGATTTTGATTTTGAAATTCTGAAAATAATTTTAATTTTTTATTCAATCTTTCTACTTCCTGGCTCTGGGCCAAGGAAGCTGGCCACCTGTTCTTAATCCATTCTTATCAGCTGGAGATTAGCAGAGTGAGTGATGCCAGCAATAACCCAGTCCAGAAATAGTGCATGGGATTCCCTGTTAAGGAAGGTGCAGTCCACAGGGAAATTGTGGGACAGCTGGCAGGCGGAGATGCAATCAAGAATAAAGATACAGTGAGTGCCTTCTATCATCTGGGACTTTACCACTCCTGGGTTTTTTACCTCATAATAAGACAACTTAGTTGATGAAGCAAAATAGGGAAATTATAAATTAGACAAGAAGGACCAGGAATATTATTGCAGACGATAAGAGCATTGAAAAACATATAAAAAATAGACCCAAGGTAGCAGGAAGGGATTAACTAAAACTCTGGTCATCTCAGTCCTTGACAGAGAAGGGTGGGAAAATAGAAGTCAAGCATCTACATCGGTTTTCCAGATAAGAAATGTATAGAGAACAGGGAACAGAGAGGCCCAGAGATACAGTCACCATCTGTAACCCTGAGGTGACAAGCATGAGAATGAAAGACTACCCAGTAAGGACAGAGAATGGAAAGACAGAGCCCAAGTTCTCACAGCATCTCTGGGCAGCCATACCAGACTTGGATTGCCTGCCTCCGTGCTTATTAGTAACTTAGAAAAACAACCCCATCCCCCCACCCCCACCTTTTAAACTTCTCTCAGATAAACTTTCTTTTATTTTCAGCTATACCTATTCCTAACCGATAGAAGAACTTTTCTTAGGGACATTTGGACTTATAAACTATAGCAGTTCATGGGAGCCATTTATTGAGAAGATATCAGTGATGTCAGGATGCAGGCAAAGAAGCTTGATAAGGAAATTCTGGAGAGATGGCAGAGAAAGACTGATGTCTACCTGATACGTCACCATTTTCACATAAGCACAAGTCACATTTTACAGACAGCAAACAGGAGACATGACTTTCGTAGGGTCACTCAATCTATTAATCCACGAACATTCACTGAGCCCCTTGTGTGGCCAGCATCATTCTCCTCTTCCTCCTCCTCCTCCTTCATTAATACTGTTCTTTGGAATGCCAAGATTCCTCACTGTTAAAAAGGAAACTCTCCTCCGAGGATTTTAAAATACTTCAAGATCTAGGGAGAAATGTCATACACTGATTTACTGAAAACTTTCTCTAAGTTACCCACTTATTCAGTGACAGAGGTAGGAATAGAATACATGTCTATTTTACCTTTTATGCAACTTCTATTGATTGTTGCCAATATGGAAAACAAAATTTGAAAGCTGGGTAAAAAAATGAGCTGAGTTTCTAACCCTAATAAAATAACACATCTAATTCTAACCATAATCATATGCTACTGCCTCACAATTTTACTTAAGTGGTTTTTAATACACATAAATTATGGCAATTATTTGTATAAAAACTAATCACTTTTCAGCCTTTCCTCTCATTTTGTTGGTGTTCCAATGTTTAGAATTAGCATCGAAACCCATGAAATTATTATTTTAGCATTATCATATATGTATACACATATACACCCAGAAAAATATAAAATACATAAAATATTTAGGCCTTCTTCTGGCTTTTGTTCTTGTCTTACAATCCATGGCCCTGCCTGTACACTGACCCTTGAGCTGCGATTTTCCTTCATTCATACACAAGAATACTATCAACTAAACATCTCCTCTATATCCACTTCCAAGTTACTGTCCCAGTTGCTAGAGAGCTTATAAAAACAAGCTCTTGAATTATAAAGTAAAAATATCACCTCTTGCTTCTATGTACCCAGAATTCTGGTGAGGGTTTACCCACATTTGTTCATGTTATCTTCATGAAACAACCCCATGAGACAGATACCATTCTCATGCTCATTTTCTTGGTAAGGAATGGAAGTATCGATAGCATAAGTTACGTAACACAGCTAGTAAGTGGCAGAGGCTGCGTTTGGACATGGTCATCCCAACTCCAGAATCTGGATTCCTCCATGCCACACTCCACACTCCCCTCCCAGAGTCACTGTGGGACACCTGCTGGACCTCAGTCGGAGACCTTTGCTGGTAAATCTCTGTCCTCCTCTCAACCCTCAGACCCAGTTTTCACTCTTCTCTGCCCTGCTCTGAAAGGCTAGACTTTGCAGAGTGCATCACCCATACTCACACCCTTCTGTTGTATTTAACCAGTAGAAAAGATAGGAAGGAAATAGGAGGGTGGGCAAAGGGTATTTATTGTGTTTATTTCCCATTAAATCCTTCTCGCAGACCCTACTTATCACAGCATAGTTCTCCCATGGCGACCTCCTGGCAGCCACAGCTCCTGCTAGGCAGCTGCTCTCCCATTACCTCTGCTCTTACGGAACCCTGGCAAGACTCTTTTTCCCTTCCCTCTTTAGGCCTAGGGGAATTAACAGTTCCCTTTGGTTGCCAACTTCCAGGGGTTTCCTTATTCTTTGTCAGTTGCCTAAACTCTGCCCATATTTTTGTAAGTAGTTCCTTAATTAAATTCTATGCCTGGAACTTTTGAGTATACCATCTTTTTTCTTCCAGGATCCTGACCTATACAAAGGTTCATAACAAAGACTCCCTCTTTCATGAGGGACTTGGGCCTGAGGAAAACACACAGGACAGTGACACCAAGCTCCATATTCCTCATGTCATTTGAGTTCCCCAAAATAAGTCAATGTACTCAGGACAAACAACAACCCTTTAAAACACAGCAAGGATGAATATGTCAGGAAGATAAAACAATTATAAATGTATATGCATCTAATAACAAAAATTCAAAGTATAGGAAACAGAAATTTACAGAACTGAAGGGAGATAGACAAATCCACAATTATAGCTAGAGATTTAAACATACCAAGTGATAGAATAACTAGACGAATATGAGTGAAGTTACAAAAAATCTGCCTTACCCCCGTCACAAGATTGCCCACAATATCTATACAAGGGGACACACCTATTATTAGTATTTAGAGATAAAATAATTTTAAGATGCTAGCATGCTGTCATATACATATGTACCCAAGTGCCAATGAGATAAGAAATTCCCTAACAAGGATGATAGGAAAAGTAGAGGGCTCCTAGTACTTAGAAAAGCACTGAAAGGGAGAACTTCTGAGAACAAAGATACCACATAAAGCAGAGGCTGTACATTCAAAAGACAAGATGTAGTACATGATTCAGTGCATTTATATAAAGTTATACATTTCATCAATAGGGTTAGAAGACAGGATAGCAGCTACCCTTAGGAGACAATTACTGGAAGTTGGCACAGATAGACTTCCGGGATAGTGGTCATACTCTGTCAATTTATCTTGGTGCCTGTTACACTGCTGTAGTCAATTTTTGAAAATTCCTTAAGATATACCCTTAAAATTTGTGCACTTCTTGGAACAAATGTTATTCTTTAGCAACAAAACATTTTAAAAAGATGAACTCTGTGAACTTCACACTTTAATTTCAGTTCTTAGATTATCTTCATGAATGTCAGTTGGAACAGAGAAATAACATTTGTAAAAATATTTCATATCCCATTGTGCTTGGCATATGTGTGCATTTTGAGGGCAACATTAGTCCCCAGTGCAGTACTACAAATCACAAAGTAACCTTCAAAGTAAATAAATAAGGATGACATTTAATAAAATAGAACTTTTATAAATGTAGGTCTCCTTAATTCCTGGCTGAGATTACTGGTCCTCCTTCTTCACTCTCCCTATCTCCATGCCCTATGCTGCAAGACTTTGAAAAAAGAAATTTCTTTCTACTTTCCTGGAGTATATCTTCCCAACTTTTGCCTTTCAACTTGATCTTGTGACTTTGTTTGGCTAACTACAAATGGGCAGGACAGTGTGCCAAGTCCTTCAGAGACCTCACATATTTCTACATGCCCTTTTGTGCCTTTTTCATTCCCTTGAAAATAGTGTCTTCCAGGTAGCTATTGTCCCTTCATTCTGAACCTCAGAATGAAATATATGGAAAAATCTGAGCCACCTGGACCCTCAACTTAAAACAGAAACACACCAACAAACCCACAGACATATGAACTAAATAAATGTTCATTGTATACAACTGAAATTTTTGTAGTTGTTTGTTACATAGCAATAGCTAACCAACATGCTAGTCAAGAGTCAAAAATATGTATTGAACCAATGCTGCTTGATGCCTTCAAGCAACAAGACTTATACACAATAATAACTATTATAATAATAACTTTGATCATTAATTTTATGTGTCAACTTGCCTGGGCTGAGGAATGCCCAAATTAACTGGTTAAACATTATTTCTGGGTGTGCCTATAAGTATTTCCAAAAGAGACTGGCATTTGAATCAGTACATTGAGTAAATATGTGCTCTCATCAATATAGCCAGACATCAGTGAATTTTTTCTCTCTTCTTAAGCTAAACCGTCCATCTTCTCCTGCCCTCAGACATTGGAGCTGCCAGTTCTCAGGCCTCCAGACTAAGACTGAGACTTACAGAATTGGTTCTTCTGGTTCTCAGGGTTTATACTCAGACTGAATCACACCACCATCTTTCTGGGTTCCCCAGTTTTCAGATAGTAGATGGTGGGACTTCTTGGCCTCCATAATCATGTGATATAGTTCCCTCCATATATGTGTGTGTGTGTGTGTGTGTGTGTGTGTGTGTGTGTGTGTATGCATATGTATATGCATACATATATATATGTATGAGAGAGAAAGAATACATCTTCCTAATTCTGTATGTTTAATACATACACACAGAGAGCCAAAAAATATACATACATATTTTTAAAAAGGAAATAAGTGTATTAAAATTGTAATGCTCAATATATACCAAGAACAAAATATGAATACAAATCATGTTGAGCACCTCCTGTAATTGCAGAAGTCACATGTGACTTGAGTATTACAAATATTATATATATAATCTCTTATTAATTCTGTTTCTCTGGAGAACCTGACTAATAGTAGCAATAGTGCCAGATTCTGACATTCATGCGTAGTCCACAGTCTTAGAGTAGCCAAGGGCAATGACCAAGGTGAAGCTTGAAGACAGTGCTAGGTGTCAGGTAGCAGGCACAAATAAAATTTGTAAATAGACCACAGAGTTGTGAGTTTCCTAGGTTTGGATTTTGTGGTCTGTTTACAAATGTCTGCCTTCTGCCAACCTAAGTAAAGACTTTTACTATCCAGCTAAACCCTGGGCATCACATGCCTTTATACAAGCTTCACCTTCCTCCTTTCCACCCTGAGCTATCCCTTAGCTATGGATGCTCTGGCCTGGCAAATGGATCCCAGGCAAATTGAGCAGAAAGAACCTCTCAGTACTGACAAATTAGGCCACTTTTTCACATCATGCCTAAAGCAAATTACACTTCCCTCTCCCCAAAACCATTTGTTTATCTCCTCCCTCAAAATCAGATGTTTTAATACTGTGGTATTAGAACCTCAGACCCAGGTCTTTGTCCTATAGCCTGTTAAGTCATTCACTCAACTTCTTGTGAGTTTCATTTAAGCTGCAATGACAAAGAGTGAGTTCTACTTTGGCAAGCGCTTGAATTTTTTTGGTTTTAAAAGGTACTCTTGAGAGCTTGAGCAGCAGTGGCAACAGATAACACATCAATAGTGTTTGGCAGAAGCACTGTCTCCCTGACATTCAGCTTCATTTACATACTCAGCACAGTCACAGGACTAAGCCTTGCAAATAGAAAGTCTAGCATCTGTCAAAATAAGAACACAGTTTAGAGTACCTAATAGGAATCTGAGAAGGTTGCCTAAAATGTAATCACACACTGACACAGGTGGCTTTCAACTCACAAAGCAACCTCCTTTTCCTTATGAATCAGAAAGGAAGCAAAATTTCCTAAGGACCTACAACATCCCCAGCAAAGTACTTGGGGGTTACTTGCATTATCTCATTTAATCCTTAAATAGCCCTGCCAGGCCAGTATATATTTTTCATTTTTATGGGTATAAATAAGAAAATGGAGGCTTCAAAAGATTAAATGACTTGCTCAAGGTCACTTGGCTAGTGAAAATGAGAATGTAAATTTAAACCTAGATCTATTCTACTATGTTCTTAAAACACAAAAGATGCATTTGATCATAGAAGCACTTCAACAAAAAGGAGATTTAGTCCATAATCCTGAAAAATACAATCTGGAAAACCATAATCCTAAATGTTGAAATCCCAAAAGATCAAAATTCTAAAAATACAATTTTGGAAAGAATAATTTTAAAATTTCTTTAAAAGACATTGATTTACATTTTTTGAAAGGAAATTCATTTGAGAAACATATGACAGAAAATATCATAGACTGCTTTTCATAATAAAACAGGCAATAATAACACACATATTTTGGGAAGCATAAACACTCAAGTATGCTAACGACAGTTGCAAGGATACAAGTTATGAGCAAACAAACCATCAAAAAAGAAATATATCAAAAGTGAAATGTACAAATGCGTATCACTATGATTGGTAATTGTGTGGACTCAGCTTTATAACCATGGTCATGTGAAATACCATGACAGATAACCTGTCTTTTGACAAGACAGACTAAAAACCATGATGGGTCACTGTCACATATACAGTCACCCAAAGATCTGAGATCGCAAAAAGTTTTATTTTTCACAAATTCAGATGTACAAAAAGGACATCTCTTCATTTATTAAGGAATTTTAGACATTTTTACATACATGTACAAGTTTTACACACAAAGTCAATGTTGAGATAGTGCACTTTGCAAAGTCAAATTTTTGTTGTCCAAAGTGGAAGAAAAGTCTGTCCCAGCTTTTGGAGAGATACTGATTCACTTCTGTATTTGTTCTCTCCCAATGGTGCCCCCTAACCCTGGGGACAGACTATCCCATCCAGTCAACTCAAGCCGACACATCAATTCCTCTGGAAACATCCTCGTAAACACACCCAAAATAATGCTGTCCTAGGTATTTTTTTTTTATTCCAATCAAATGGACATCTAAAATTAAGCCCATAAATCCACCCCTTCTCAAAGTGGTGCCCATACCTATTGATAGGGTCAAACCCCACCCAAATAGGGTGGATCCACCTAAACAAATCAATCCCCTACCCTCTCTCACTGGATGTCCCACCTAAGAAAGGTGAATGGGTCAACCCCCTACCTTACCCCACCAGATGTCCCATCCAGGAAAGGTAAATTGGCCAACCCCCAACTTTATAACAGATGTCCAACCCAGAAAAGGGAATGTCCCCAACCCCCACCTTCCTGACATTTAAAACACTCCTTTGCCAATTCCCATATGATGTGTGAATTTCTTCCCAGTCTGATTGGAAATCTTACCCCACCTGCACCCAGGTGGAATAAAGCCATTTTAATTGCACAAACAGGGCCTCCATTTTCCTTTTGTCTCACTCCTTGGAAAAATCTTTCATCTTTGGCTCCATAACCTTTCACCTATCTCCTTAAACCTATTTAATTTCCAAATAAAAATAATAACAAGCTAATAGCTCCACCTAACATGATGCAGGTAACATGACACCGGTGTCCTTACATACAACCAAAAATGCACTAATCCCCTGCCCAGTATTGGACTTTCAGATTTTCAGTATTCAGGATTTTGACATTTTGGGAATGTGATTTTGTAGATTTTAGATGTAAGAATTTTAGACTTTAGGCATTTAGACTTTAAAGATTTTGAGTTTTAGAGACTTTGACCTTTTGGGATTTCAACATTCAGGATAATGGCATTTGGGATTGTCTTTCCATGTTGTGATCAGCACCAATAAGAAAGATATCCATGACAGGTATTTTTCAAAAGTCCACAATCTCTTTATCGAATGATAATGGCAGGGTACAAATCTGTTACTAGAATCCAAGGTCGACCTTTTAGTTTCTCTCAGCTATAGGTGCCACAGACAGGGAATATTACATCAGATGGACTTACTTCAGAAACAGAGCGCCCTCTTCCTGGTAGATTCCTGGAATCCCTCAGGTCAAGTTCGACCACTCAAAACTAAACTGTTGCTGCCACACAGACAGATGGCACTGTCAGGAAACTCTGAGGGGAGGCAAGATATCAATCCTGAAGTCTCACCAACACGTACCTACACACCAAGAACAAAATCTTGTAATACTCAGGTACATTCTGCCTCCCTGGATTTTGCAACCTAGACAAGGACCAATCTATGAAATTCTATTCAATCTATGAAATGAATTTAGATTCTGATTGAGGGAATATTTTCAAGTATTAATTACATGCTCTTCTCCAGGCTAAGGCTTTCACCTATCTTGTCTCCTTTGTCATTCTTACCAATCCTATGAATGAGGCATCATTATTGCCCGAGAAAACTGAGATGCAGAGATTGTAAACATCATGCACAGTGCTACAGAGATGAGAGCGTCAAAGCCGGATTTCAGCTCATCTCTTGAAGAGTAATTCAGGGGTCTTAGTTCCAAATGGGTAGGCTAGGTTATAATCACTTGGATTTTTTATAGTTATAAACTAGTAAGATCCTTACAATATTCTGAACAAACATAACATCACTGGAAGAAAGATGCTACCAGCTCAGGGCTCAAGGCACAGTGGTTATGATGCCAGCTACATAAACATAGGCTGGTGGGTTTGAACCTGGCAGGGGTCAGCTAAACAACAATGACAAGTGCAACCAAATAATAGCTGGGCATTGAGGCAGGCACCTGTAATCCCAGCTACTTGGGAGGCTGAGGCAAGAGAATTGCTTGAGCCAAAGAGTTTGAGGTTGTTGTCAGCTATGATGCCACAGCAATCTACTGAGGGTGGTATAGTATGACTCTGTCTCAAAAAGAAAGAGAGAGAGAGAGAGAGAGAGAGAAGAGAGAAGAGAGAAGAGAGAAGAGAGAAGAGAGAAGAGAGAAGAGAGAAGAGAGAAGAGAGAAGAGAGAAGAGAGAAGAGAGAAGAGAGAAGAGAGAAGAAAGAAAGAAACCTACCTCTAAATGTGGGAACTTTGAATGATAACTAAACTGTACCTAAGGGCGGTGCCTGTGGCTCAGTGAGTAGGGCACCGGCCCCATATGCCAAGGCTAGCGGGTTCAACCCGAGCCCCGGCCAAACTGCAAAAAATAAATAGCCAGGTGTTGTGGTGGGCACCTGTAGTCCCAGCTGCTTGGGAGGCTGAGGCAAGAGAATTGCGTAAGCCCAAGAGTTAGAGGTTGCTGTGAGCCATGTGACATCATGGCACTCTACCCAAGGGTGGTACAGTGAGACTCTGTCTCTACAAAAATAAAAATAAAAATAAAAAATAAACTGTACCTAAGAGCAGAATTCACACCTGATTCTTCTTAATAAATACTCTTAAATGAATGAATTTTTTTTGAGAGAAATACAAAGTAGAGCTTATACATCTTATTCTAACATTACTAACTCTGTAGACATTCAGTATGGGTTTATTAAGACCCTTCTTTTATGGAGCAATATCACTTAATTGATCAGTGAAATGGTGAGTCCTAAAAATCTCTAAATCCAGGAAAAAATACTCCATGTTTTAGGAAGAGTTTTATTTTCATTTCCTTTAGGGAATTGAATCCATAATTACCAAGCTGACTCCTAGGAGTTCTCAGAGGTGCACCACCAATGTTCTATCTTCAAGCATTTAAAATGGCTAATAGAAATGCTGTGTTTACTAGGAAATAGTCATGTAGACCAACGACATACCAGACTCATTTTAGCTGGAATTATACTAACTTATTGATTACAAACACTGGTAGGAAATCATGGCCAGCAGTCAGAAAGATGGGTAGACATAGAGACAAAATAGGAAAACTACTTAATCATTACTTATCAATATAAGTTTTCCAACAAAATAAACTTTGATGAAAAAGACAAAAAACTGATTGAAACAAAAAGTGAGCAAAACAAAACACATAACACAAAAGCAGAAACTCAAAAGATAACATTACTAACAATCAGAGAAATGCAAGTCAAAACGATAAAATGCTACTTTTATATTCTCACATTAGTAGAAATTAGAAAGTCAGATGATACCAAGTATTGGCAAGGTTGTACAAAAATAGGAGACTTCCCATGTTGCTACTGGAACTATGGGCCTATGTGACCATTTTAGAAATAAATCTGGTTGTAGACAGTGGAAACTGTTTAAAATTCTAGCACTCCCACTCCTACATGTATTTCCTAAAGAAATTTTTGTCTAGGTCCAAAAGGAGTCAAGGCTATTGGAGGCAGCCTGGCTTATCCATCACTAAGCAAATGGAAAAATAAAACATAGATTCAAACTGTGAAACACTCTGCTGGAATTAGAAGTGATGAACTAGATGTGTGTAGAACAACATGGCTAAGTCTCAAAAGTTAGTGATGAGTAATAAAAAGTAAAAATCAGAATAAAGGCTGTAGTGCAACACCATATGTGCCAACTTCAAAAATATGCACACGTGCTATATTTTTCAAGAATCCATACATACTCAAGGATATATAACACATTAAGGAGAGTGACTGGGAGGTGTAAAATTGTGGATAAAGAAGGGTAGTGAAAAGAAGGCATGAAAGGGGAAATAAAAATAAAACTAGAGATAGCAGTGATGATAGTGTTCCAGGAACTGAGAAGAATGTCAATCACAACTCTATTCACCTACGATCCAAATAAAAGTACAAATGGTGGGGGGTGGGGGGGGAAGTGTAATAAAAGAGGTAATGAAAAACCACTGACATTGATCATGTCCCATTTATTTATTTTTGGTGTTGCAGCAATTCCCAAGGGGGATCATAAATTCTTTTCCCAGGCTAATGTCATCAGGAGTTTTTTCCAAGCCTGGCAAGGTGGCTCATACCTGTAATCCTAGCACTCTGGAAGGCCAAAGAAGGTGAATTTCTTGAGCTCAGGAATTTGAGACCAGCTTGAGAAAAAGCCATGAAGCTGTCTCTATTAAAACTAGATAAACTAGCCGGCACTGTGGTGGGCACCTGTAGTCCCAGCTACTTGGGAAGCTGAGGCAAGCTGAGCCCTGAGTTTGAGGTTGCTGTGAGCTACGATGATGCCACAGAACTTTATCCAGGGTGACGGAGTAAGACTCTGTCTAAAATAAAATAAAATAAAATAAAATAAAATAAAATAAAATAAAATAAAATAAAATAAAATAAAATAAAATAAAATAAAATAAAATAAAATAAAAAAACAAACAAACAAACAAAAAACCTCTTTTTCGCCACTGGAGAATTAATCACTGTCCATGCAACTCCACTGGAAGAGCACAGCTAGAAACATGTGTTTGGTCTCTCCTGGACTCTGCCCTATGTATCTTAACCTTTCCTAATTAATCTATATCCCTTCACTGTAACAAATCATACTTATGAGTATAACAGCTTATCTGAGTTCTGTGACTTTTATTTTTTATTTATTTTTTTGAGACAGAGTCTCACTATGTTGTCCTGGGTAGAGTGCTGTAGTGTCACAGCTTACAGCAACCTCAAACTCTTGAGCTCAAGCAATTCTCTTGCCTTAGCCTCCCAAGTAGCTGGGACTATAGGCATCCACTACAACACCCGGCTATTTTTTTGTTATAGTTGTCATTGTTGTTTAGTAGGCCCAAGAGCGGTTGAAACTCACCAGCCCCTGGGTATGTGGCCGGCGCCCTAACTATTGAGCTACGTGGGCGCTGAGCCGAGTTCTGTGACTTTTAATAGTAGACCACTGAACCCAAAAGTTATCTTGGGGACTTCTGAGACACCAGGTCTTAACCTGTATGGGATTTAAACAGGTTTACTGCCCATTTACTTATTTATTTTTCTTGAGACAGAGTCTTTCTCTGTTGCCCTGGGTAGAGTGCCGTGGCATTATAGCTTATAGCAATCTCAAACTCTTGTGTCCAAGCGATCCTCCTGCCTCAGCTTCCCAAGTAGCTAAAACCACAAGCACCCATCACAACATCCAGCTAATTTTCCTTTTTATTTTTTTAGTAGAGACAGGCTGGTCTCGAACTCCTGAACTCAAACAATCCACCCACCTCTGCTTCCTGGAGTCCTAGAATTACAGGAGTGAGCCACTGTGCCCAGCCCCCTTTATTCTTTAAAGTGTGTGCATTTCACGAATGCTTCATATGTATGATGTTGCAATATTTAAAAAAAAAAAGGGAGAGTTCATGATTAACAAAAGGTGACAAATAAAGAAAATGGAAGAATCAAAAATAAGTTTCTGGGTTAGGCTGACCTAGAAAACAAAAGTGCAACAGATGAGAAAAAAAATAGATTCAAGGAAAATAAGGAAGAAATACTAGATTCATTTAGACCTATTGAGTTTGAGGAACCCAGCAGCAGGCAGCCTTTTACTTAGCAGACTGACTTGAAACTCAGGATAAGCAATAACAAGATATTGATCCTCACTAAAGGAGACATGCAATTGGAAATCAGATGTCATTTTTCTCTCACAAAGTTGTGTACATTTAAAAGGGTAATAATATCCAACACTGGCAAGCTTATGGGAAAATCAGCATTTATACATGGTTGGAAAGAATGTAAGTTTTTCACAAGGCATACAGTACAGTACTATTAATTTTTTTTATTTGTACGACTTAGTCTCACTCTGTTGCCCAGGATAGAGTGCCATGCCCTCAACTTAGTTCACAGCAAGTTCAAACTCCCAGCCTCAAGCAATTTTCATGCCTCAGCCATCCTAGTAGCTGGGTCTACAATGCCCAGCTAATTCTTCTATTTTTATTTATTTATTTTGAGACAGAGCCTCAAGCTGTCGCCCTGGGTAGAGTCCGGTGGCATCACAGCTCACAGTAACTTCCAACTCCTAGGCTCAAGCGAGTCTCCTGCCTCCGCCTCCCAAGTAGCTGGGACTACAAGCGCCTTCCACAACGCCCGGCTTTTTTTGGTTGCAGATGTCATTGTTGTTTGGTGGGCTGGGACTGGTTTTGAACCTGCCAGTTCAGGTGTATGTGGCTGGCACCTAAGCCGCTTGAGCCACAGGCGCCCAGCCTATTCTTTTTTTTTTTTTTTTTAATTTTTATTTATTTATTTATTTTGCAGTTTTGACCAGGGTCGGGTTTGAACCTGCCACCCTCGATGTATGGGACCAGCACCCTACTCCCTGAGCCACAGGCGCCACCCCCGAGCCTATTTTTATTTTTAACTTTGTTTTGAGACAGAGTCTCACTATGTCTCCACCTTGGTAGAGTGCTATGGCTTCACTGAGCTACGGGTGCTGCCCAATTTTTGTATTTTTAGTAGAGACAGGGTCTTGCTCTACCTCAGGCTGGTTTCAAACTCCTGTCCTCAAGCAATCCTCCTGCCTCAGCCTCCCAGAATGCTAGGATTATAAGCATGAGCCACCTTGCCCAGCCAAATTATTGTGGTTTTAAGTCATTATTATTTTGGGGGGGGGACAGAGTCTCACTTTGTCACCCTTGGTAGAGTACCGTTACGTCACAGCTCACAGCAACCTCTAACTCCTGAGCTTAGGTGATTCCCTTGCCTCAGCCTCCTGAGTAGCTGGGACTACAGGCGCCTGCCACAACACCTGGCTATTTTTTTGTTGTTGCAGTTTGGCTGCAGCAGGTTCCAACCTGCTACCTTCAGTATATGGGGCCAGCGCCTTACCCACTGAGCCACAGGCGCCGCCAAGTCATTTTTTTTTAAAAAAGAGATCACACATCTTTTAGGTTCTCACTCTGTTGTCCAAGCTGGAGTGAAGTGGTGCAATCATGGCTCACTGTACCCTCGAACTCCTAGGCTCAAGTGGTCCTGAGTCACCTCAGTCTCCAGAGTAGCTGAGACTACAGGAACATGCCACTACATGTAGCTAATTTTTCTTCTTCTTTTTTTTTTTTTTTTCCCCCTGAAGCGATGAAGTCTTCTTTTTTTTTTTTTTTTTTTTTTTGAGACAGAGTCTCACTTTGTCACTCTCAGTAAAGTGCCATGCATCATAGCTTCTATAACTCTTTGGGCTCAAGCTATTTTCTTTCTTGCCTTAGCCTCCCAAGAAGCTGGGACTATAGGCACCTGCCACAACACCCGGCTATTTTTAGAGATAGGGTCTCCCTCTTGCTCAGGCTGGTCTCGAACCTGTGAGCTCAGGGTAATCCACCTTCCTCGGCCTTCCAGCATGCTAGGATTACAGGCATGAGCCACTGCACCTGGTCTACATGAAGTCTTACCATGCTACCCAAGCTGATCTCAAACTCCTGGCCTCAAGCAACCTTCCCATTTTGGCCTCCCAAAGTGGTAGCATTATAAGAGTGAGCCACTGTACCAGGTCTTAAATTTCTTTTTTCCAGAGATAGAATCTCACTCTATTGCCCAGGCTAACGTGTAGGGACTATTCACTGTCTTAATCATAGCTCACCATAGCCTTGGTCTGTTGGGTTCAAGCCCCAAGTTCTTGGACTACCAGGCTCTACAAGTATGTTCCTAATGGCGGTTGGATGAATATTATTTTTTGATGTCTGTGTAATGGTTACAAATGTATCCTCTAAGAAGGAAGGATATCATGGGATATTTGTAACAGATGTGCACCAACACATATGGAAAGAATGGAATGCCCTCAAGTTCACTGAGCCATCCTATTCCCAATTCCTCAAGGATAAATATCCCAGGCCCACAGAGGTGGGGCACATGCTCTTGGCTGCACACCGGGCATTAGCCAAGAAGGCACTTTTGTGCAAACTGGATCAGGCACCCTTTCTAGAGGAAATAACCAGAAAAAAAGTAAGCCCTTTGGGCAGACAGAGACCCAAGGACACTTGGCTTGGTAAGTAAATTGTGGGTTTAAGTCCCACTGGCTTCCTTGACCAGGTGCCTTTATGTCATGAACAACCTATACAACCACTTGAGGCAACCCCATTGTCTGCTCTAGGGCCATTCCCTCTCTTCCTTAGCAAAATTACTCAATGTTTCTGCAGGTTGCCATGTCCTTCAGACAAGGCTGGTTAACTCCCCAGCTGCAGGATGTGAGGCTATGCCAATCCCAGTGGGTTTGTCTGCCTTGCCTCCTAGTGGGCTACCGGGGCATGTGAAAATTCCTGCCAATGAGATATGGGGAAGGGCTTAGGAAGGTATCCATCATTCTTCAAAAGAGACCTAAAGTGAGTCTCTTTTAGCTGCCTCTGAAAGGGGTTATGTGATGCGACATCTGAATATGTAACAGCCCCTTTGGGACCATGAAGCAACTGGGTTAAGAGGAGATGAAGATGAATGGAGCTAGTGTCACTTGTGACTTTGTTGACCTGCTAAGTAAAGTAACCCCGATGCTGGGCCATCTCTACACTTATTGTATGAAACACACAAATATAGTTCTTGAACCACCTAATTGGGACTTCTGTTACTTGCAGCCCAAAAATCTTCATGCAAGAGGTTATACATTTTATATATGTAACAAAGTACTTCTCATGCCTTGGAACTGATCTTGGAGGAGTCAGAAAAGGAGAAGGTATTTCAAAGGATGGGTTAGCACTAGTACTTAAGTAAGGGGGACAAGTCTGCAGGGATCCCCACCCATTCTGGAAGGAAGGCTGCCTTTGGCTTAAAGAGTTTGAGAAAGGGCGAATCTGGGAGAGTGTAATTGGCCAGGTAGATGGTCTCTCCACCAGCAAGGTAGGCAGCCCAGATCCCAAATGTCCCAATGGTCATGACGGTGTGGTTGCACTGTGTCAGCAGTGCAAAATCCTTGGCAGGTGATCCCTCAATGCCATTTCCAGCAAACACCACATCTCCACGGGAGGCATCAATGTTTTCCCGACACCAGGCCATGCCATTGCTGGTGACCACAAAGATGGCAGAGCTGTAACGAGCCCGGAACCAGTCCAGGGCCTGCTCTAGGTATTGCCGGTCAGCCACCACACCTTTCCACACATTTGGCATGACATGGACATAGTCCCCCCGGCGCACGTGGACTCCCACAAAGGTGCCTGGTTGGCTCCCATTCACCCGCAGACCCCGCAGAAATCTCTGGGCCTCCTCACGCACATGGTCATGCAGGGTGAACTCCTGGAGGATCTCGTGGCGCAGGTGGTGGTAGAAGGTCCAGGAGCAGGGGTAGCCCGTGAGGCGCACATACTCGCCCGGGATGTGGCGGTACTGCTCCTCCATCCAGTCATTCAGGTGGTAGTTCTGCCAGTGGATGATGGTCATGGTGCTGGGCAGCACCGGGAGGGTGATTCTGAAGATAGGGGCCAGCGTCCTGTGCATCTCGGGCAGGATGAATGCAGGCCGCCCATTCATCTTGGCAAGGGCATACAGGGTAGCATACTGGCCCATCTGGTTCCCCAGGCGGCCTATGGCATTGATCGTCCACATGGGTGCTGGCCTCTGTAACTCTGTCAAGGACAGGTCCATCTGGTCCCCCATGCGGCCTATGGTCTTGCTCATCCCCATGGGCACCAGCCTCTGTGACTTCCTCCAGGCCTGGACCATCTGGTTCCCAAGGTGGTCTGTGGCCTTGATCGTTGACATGGGAGCTGATGTCTCTAACTCCCTTGAGGATTGGCCTATTGGGCTCCCCACGTGGCCTGTGGTATTGATCATCCAAGTGGGTGCTGGTGACTGTAACTCCCACAAGGGCTCAATCTTTGCCAGCCGCTGCTGCAGGTGAAATATGGTGGAAGCCGTGAAGACAAAGAGGAAGACGTTGGCCGCAGGAAAGGAGAAAGGCACTTGAATGCTGAGCATGGCTATCAAGGAGGGAAAGCAGGGTGTGTTAGCTGGGAGATGGAGGCCAGGTAGCGCACAGGGGTCATTCAGCAATAGTGAGTGTGGGTTTACTTTGTGTGTGTGTACATACTTGGTACGTACTTGTGTACGTGTATGCAGGTATGTCTCTAGAGTGGTGGTTCTCAACCTGTGGGTCATGACCCCTTTGTAACAATGAAAATACATCACAGCATTAGGAAGGTTGAGAACCACTGCATTTAGAGTATGTGTGTGCAGGCGTATCTGCACTGTGGTCATGTGTCTACACAGGGGTATATATATACTGTATGTTTATATATGGATATCTACATATGGTGTACATATATGTATATGTGCAGAATCGTGTGTGTACCACTGGACATGTGTACATTGTAGGGTGTGTATATATTGTATATTTTTAAGGGTGTGTATATATAGAAGGTGCCAGAAGATGTATAAATATTTTAAGAAGGGAAAAAACTGTATTAAAATTGTAATACTTGGCTCGGCGCCTGTGGCTCAAGCAGCTAAGGTGCCAGCCACATACACCTGAGCTGTCAGGTTCGAATCCGGCCTGGGCTTGCCAAACGACGACGGAAAATGATGTTGTGGTGGGCACCTGTAGTCCTAAGTACTTGGGAGGCAGGGGCAGAATCGTTTGAGCCCAGGACTTGGGAGGTTGCTGTGAGCTGTGATACCACAGCACTCTACCCAGCACAACAGCCTTTCAGCTCTGTCTCAAAAAATAAAAAATAAAAATAAATAAATAAATTAAATAAAATTGTAATACTCAAGGCTCAGCATCCATAGCACAGTGGTTACGGCACCAGCCACATACACCAAGGCTGGTGGGTTTGAACCCGGCCTAGGCCAGCTAAAACAACAATGGCAACTGTAATGAAAAATAGCTGGGCATTGTGGCGGGTACCTATAGTCCCAGCTATTTGGGAGGCTGAGGCAAGAGAATCCTTAAGCCCAAGAGTTTCATGTTTCTGTGAGCTGTGGTGCCATAGCACTTTACCAAGGGTGAGTGACATAGTGAGACTGTGTCTCAAAAAAAAAAAAAATTGTAATACTCAAGTCACTTGGCAGTGCCTATGGCTCAGTGGGTAGGGCGCCAACCCCATATACCAAGGGAGGTGCGTTCAAACCCAGCCTTGGCCAAACTGCAATAAAAAAATAGCTGGGCGTTGTGGCAGGCGCCTGTAGTCCAGCTACTCAGGAGGCTGAGACAAGATAATAGCCTAAGCTCAGGAGTTGGAGGTTGCTGTGAGTTGAGACTCTACGGCACTCTACTGAGGGCCATAAAGTGAGACTCTGTCTCTTAAAAAAAAAAAAAAAAAAAAAAAAAAAAAAAAAAAAAAATAGTCAAGTCACATTTGACTTCTGCAATGACAAGAGATGCTTGAGGTGTCTTGTGTTCATCTTTTTTTGAGGCAGAGTCTCACTATGTCGCCCTCAGTAGAGTGCATGGTGTCACAGCTCACAGCAACATCAAACTCTTGGGCTCAAGCAATTCTCTTGCTTCAGCCTCCCTTGTAGCTGGGACTACAAGTGCCCGCCGCAATTGCCTGCCTATTTGTTTGTTTGTTTGTTTACTTGTTTAGCAGGCTTGGGCTGGGTTCAAACCCACCAGCCCCCATGCATGTGGCCAGTGTCCTAACTGCTGGGCTTCATCTTTTATTGTCTGTGTATACTGAGTATTACAGTGTAATATGTACCAAAAAAAGAAAAAGAGAGAAACAATGTAATATGTACAATTACCACGGAAGTGGTTGTGAAGATGGCAATCATGTATCTGTGTATTTATAGGAGTATATACACACATTGCCTGTGGCTCAAAGGAGTAGGATGTTGGCCCCATATACCGGAGGTGGTGGGTTCAAAACCAGCCCCGGCCAAAAACTGCAAAAAAAAAAAAAAAAATTACAAATAAATGTGGGTGTTTATATTTATTTACTTCAAGACAGGGTCTTGCTCTGTTGCCCAGGCTGGAGTGCAGTCGAGTCATCAAAGCTCACAGCAACCTCAAACTCTTGGTCTCAAGTGATCCTCCTGAGTAGCTGGGACTATAGGTGTATACCATTGTGCTCCACTAATTTTTCTATTTTTGGTAGAGATAGAGTCTTGCTCTTGCTCAGGTTGGTCTTCAACTCCTGCCTTAGCTTCCCAGAGTACTATGATTACAAGTGTGAGCCCCCGGCCCAAATGAAGGTGTTTAGACTGTGGGTGTACATACGCAGGTGTCTATATACAGTGGGTACAAGTGTATGTACTCCGTATTTACTGGGGATCCAGTGTCTACAGATATTCATCTTTTGTACACCCTGCATACATCCCCTTTGGAGGAAAATTGTCCTGGACATCAAGGACTCAATCACCTGGCATGGCTACAGCTAACTGACCCTGAGATGGACATGTAGCTCCATGGCGGCCTGTCCATTCACTGGCCATGGCTGACAAGTGCAGGCTAGCTCTAAGAAATGAGTTGTGTCAATTAAATTATCTTGGGTATCTTTATTACAAAACCCTGAAGGCAGTTGGCAGGTGATGTTGAAAAAAAGAATAAGGGGGACAGGACACAATAATAAGAGGGACTTTACCTAAAAAATGCAATCAATGTAACCTGGTTCTTTGTACCCTCAACGAATCCCCAACAATTAAAAATAAAGAGAGAGAGGCTCTTAAAGATAAAAATGTACTTGTATCCCACTGCTAATTTAGCTGTCAAATCTGGTGTTTCATTACATTAGAAGCAATAAATCCGTAAAAAATAAATAAATAAATAAATAAATAATAGAGAGAGAGGCTCGGCGCCTGTGGCTCAAGCGGCTAAGGCACCAGCCACATACACCTGAGCTGGCGGGTTCAAATCCAGCCTGGGCCCCCCCAACAACAATGACGGCTGCAACCGAAAAATAGCTAGGTGTTGTGGCGGGCGCCTGTAGTCCTAGCTACTTGGGAGGCTGAGGCAGGAGAATCGCTTGAGCCCAGGAGTTGGAGGTTGCTGTGAGCTGTGATCCCACAGCACTCTACCCAGGGTGACAGTTCGAGGTTCTGTCTCAAAATAAAATAAAACATAATATAACATAAAAATAAAGAGAGAGAATAGGGGCTGGGCGCACTGGCTCATACCTGTAATACACTAGCACTGTGGGTGGCCAACAAGAGAGTTTGAGTTCAAGAGTTTGAGATGCCTTGAGTTCAGGACTTTGAGACCAGCCTGAACATGAGTAAGACCCTGTCTCTACAAAAAAATAGAAAAATTAGGCTCACCACCCATAGCACAGTGGTTATGGTGCCAGCCACATACACCAGGGCTGGTGTGTTTGAACCTGACCCGGGCCAGCTAAACAATGACAACTGTAATAAAAAAAAAATAGCTAGGCATTGTGGCAGACACCTGTAGTCCCACCTACTTGGGAGGCTGAGGCAAGAGAATCCTTAAGCCCAAGAGTTTGAGGTTGCTGTGAGCTGTGATGCCACAGCACTCTACTGAGGGTGACATAGTGAGACTCTGTCTAAAACTAAAAAAAAAAAAAAAAAAAAAAAAGTAAAACTGCTTGGCGCCTGTAGCTCAGTGTTTAGGGCACCAGCCACATTCACTGGGGCTAGAGGTTCCAACCCAGCCCGGGCCTGCTAAACAACAATGACAACAGTAACAACAACAGAAATAACCAGGCATTGTGGCAGGTGCCTATAGTCCCAGCTACTTGGGAGGCTGAGGCAAGAGAATTGCTTAAGCCCAAGAGTTTGAAGTTGCTGTGAGCTGTGACACCATGACACTCTACTTAGGGTGACATAGTGACACTCTGTCTAAAAAAAAAAAAAATTAGCTAGGTGGAATGTGCCTGTAGTTCCAGCTGCTCAGGAGGGTGAGGCAGGAGGATTGCTAAAGTCCAGGAGTGTGAGGTTGCTGTGAGCTATGATGACATCACTGTACTCTAGCGTATGCAATAGAGCAAGACCCTGTTTTAAAAAACAAACAAAAGAAAGAGAAAGAAAGAAAGAGGAAAGAAGGAAGGGAAGGAGGGAGACCAAAAGGGAGCGAGGAAGGAATGGAGGAAGGAAGGAAAGAAAAAGAGAATAGGGGTTGGAGCAGCTGTGATGGGTGAGACGAAGGCTGAAGTAAGGGAGCCAGTGACCCCTGGTAACCAGAAGATAATCTGAACAGACATGCAGCGTATTCAAGGCTGAGCAAAGTGGCTCCCACCTGTAATTCAAGCACTGTGGGAGGTCAAGGCAGGTGGATCGCTTGAGCTCAGGAGTTCGAGACCACCCTGAGCAAGACTGAGATTCGGTCTCTACTAAAAATGGAAAAATTAGCTAGATGTGGTGATGGGCACCGGTAGTCCCAGCTTCTCAAGAGGCTGAGGTGAGATCACTTGAGCCCAGGAGTGTCAGGCTGCTATGAGCTATGATGATGCCATCGCACTCTATCCAGGGCTACAGATTGAGACTGTGTCTAAAAAAAAATAAAAATAAATAAATTTGAGTACTGAAGAATACTTCAGTCCTGGCCAAGAAATCCCACCTTATATGCAAGCACATATACAATCCATTCTTCTCAACTCTAGTGACAACAGAAATTAGTTCCAGTAATGAGGTGGTTGCATAGAACCAACCTTCAGAAAATGTGTATGGTACCAGCAGAGGTGAAGGGCAACGAGAATTTCCCAGCCCCTGCGGTTTGTAGAGCAAAGCAGTTAATTAAACTGTTCATCCTCCCTTGGCCTCCCAGAGAGTTCTAAGATTATAGGTGTGAGCCTCTGTGCCCAGCCAATAATTCAGTTCTAATGTCACATTATGTGGTTAGAAGCCAATAAGTAAAAGGAGAACTATTATCACATAGCTTTATCACAGTTAATACTTTATTATTGCTGAAGTGACTGTGGACCTTCCCGTCCTACAGGCTGGGCTGGACCAAAATCTGTGATATGTTGCCACAGTCAGAGTCCAAGTGTGGCCATTGATTAAGATTAGACTCTGAGCACTGGGGACAGGGATATTGGGAAGGAGTCAAAGGAATGAGGGCTCCAACCCTCTGAGATTTCCTGAAGGATTTGCTGCCTCCTCTCTAGTGACTGGGAGGTTCTTTTTAAAACTCTTCTTCATGAGCAGATGCGAGTAGCAGCACATCCTAGAGGGCTCTGCACAAAGGTAGGTTAGAGACAAAAGGTTTCCAGCTGACTTGGTCCAATGCCTGTGTTCTCTGTCAGAGTATGGACTGACGTTTCCAAGGAGACAATACTGAGGCTAAATCAATCTGGGTGTGACTTAATTGAACCTGGGAAGATGCCAGAACTATGCAGGTGTGGTCTCTAAGCTAATAAAAGTCAGCATAGGATGAAACACTGCAGTATTCCTTTTAATTTGTAAGTTGCTAAACCCTTAGAGCCCATTAAGATCATCTGAGAGTAACCAGAAGCAACTCAGCCTCATCAACTAGATCCCTGAATCTGAATTGAATTGACCAGCTTAGGGTAACTTTTGCTCAGGCTGGTCCAAACTTGTGAACTCAAGCAACGCACCAGCCTCCCAGAGTGCTAGGATTACAGGTGTAAGCCACCACTCCCAGCTGGTGCAGCAGCTTTAAGCCATATCCAATGAAGTAAAAAGGCCATGAGCAGGGCAAACTCAGCTATGAGAATAAAAACTGAGTTAAAGGGGGTAGCGTCTGTGGCTCAAAGGGGTAGGGCACCGGCCCCATATGCTGGAGGTGGCGGGTTCAAACCCAGCCCCTGCCAAAAACTGCAAAAAAAAATGAGAGGCCAGCTGTGGTGGCTCACACCTGTAATGCTAGCACACTGGGTGGTTGAGGCAGGTGGATTGTTTGAGCTCAAGAGTTTGAGACCAGCCTGAGCAAGACTGAGAACCCCATCTTAACTAAAAACAGAAAAAATTAGCTGGGCTTTGTGGAGGGTACCTGTAGGTCCAGCTACTCTGGAGGCTGAAGCAAGAGGATCATTTGAGGCTGTTGAGAGCTATGATGACGCCAGAGTACTTTACTGAAGGTAGAGTGAGAGTCTGTCTCAGAAACAAACAAAGAAAAAACTGAGTTAAACTATCCTGAGGGAGATGGAAAATGTCACTGTGGTGCTATTGGCTTCTGAGTCCCATGCCAAGGCGACTGTGCTGCATTTTAATCCTTTAATCCATCCTAAAGGGATGTCAAGCCCCAGCGCTGGCTCTGGGTGGAAAGGCCTGGGAGCTGGGGATAGGCAGGTGGCTGGGGCTGGGGGAGAGGGAGAAGTGGGGCACAAATTTTGTACCAAAAAAACTCGGCTTATACTTGAGTATATATGGTAATCTTCCTGACTTGACCTCCCAAAGTGCTGGAATTCCAGGTGTGAGCCAGTGCACCTCGCCACCTTTTTCTTTCTTTCTTTCTTTCTTTTTTTGCAGTTTTTGGCCGGGGGCCGGGTTTGAACCCACTACCCCCCAGTTTATGGGGTTGGCACCCTACTCCTTTGAGCCACAGGCACCTCCCATCACCACCTTTTCCATTTCTAAAGGCTCCCATGTTAGGCTGGGAGCTTGACTCATGCCTGTAATCTAGCACTCTGGGAGGCTGAGGCAGGCAGATCACCTGAGCTCATGAGTTCGAGACCAACCTGAGCTACAGAGAGACCCTTGTTTTTAAAAATAGCCAGGCATTGTGGTGGGCACCTGTAGTCCCAGCTTCTTGGGAGGCTGAGACAAGAGAATCGCTTAAGCCCAAGAGTTTGAGGTTGCTGTGAGCCATGGCATTCTACTAAGGGTGACATAGTGAGACTCTGTCTCAAAAAAAAAAAAAAAAAAAAAAAAGGCTCCTATGTCATATTAAACTTTTATTAGGCAAATTTGTTATGCTTTTATGTTGTTAATCTGTCTTTCATTATAGGCACCTCAACCATAAACTTTATGATGGATAAGGAAAAGATATAAATTTTTCAGGGCCAGGCAAAGTGGCTCATGCCTGTAATCCCAGCACTGTGTGAGGCTGAGGCAGGTGGATTGCTTGGGTGCAGGAGTTCAAGAACAGCCTGAGCAAAAGCAAGACCCTGTCTCTACTAAAAACAGAGAAACTAGCAGGGCATGGTGGCAGGTGCCTGTAGTCCCAGCTACTCAGGAGGCTGAGGTAAGAGGATGGCTTGAACCCAGGAGTTTGAGGTTGCTGTGATCTAGGCTGACACAATGGCACTTTACTCAGGGCACAGTGTGAGAATCTGTTTTAAAAAATCCAAAAAACGGGCAGGGCCTGTGGCTCAGTGAGTAGGGCACTGGCCCCATATACCAAGGGTAGCGAGTTTGAACCGGGCCCCCGGCCAAACTGCAACAAAAAAATACCAGGCGCCTGTAGTCCCAGCTACTCGGGAGGCTGAAGCAGGAGAATCGCCTAAGCCCAGGAGTTGGAGATTGCTGTGAGATGTGACACCACAGCACTCTACTGAGGGTGATAAAGTGAGACTCTGTCTCTGTTAAAAAAGAAAAACCAAAAAAACAACCCCTTTTGATCTCTGGGCCCCTGAAAGGAGAACATCTTGTCCCCTCCAAATCTGATTATAGCAAATAGAAAGACAATAATTTAGTTTGATTTGGGTAAAAAGAAAGGCTGAGTGTCAATATCTCTGCCTCCTTGGTTCTTCCCTCCCACCTCACCCAGGAAGGCAGCTGGGTGGCTGCTGAGTGGCCCAGATCAGGAAGCTCCTCTCTGACCTTGACTGAGCCTGCAAAGAGAGGAGGAAGAGGTGTGGAGCCTGGCAGAGAGTAAGACCCAAAGTCTGAGAGTGGGAGCTGCCCTAGGAGATCGCAAAATACTGTACTTAGGTTTAGAGAGAAGCCCTGGGGGGCGTGGTCGTGTGCCTCTGGTTAGCTGTGTGACCTTGATCCAGGGACTTTACTTCTCTGTGCTTCGATGTCCCTATCTGTCCAAAACTGGGAGATAAAAATCCCTCAATGGCAATGCTCTGTTATATGGAGCAAGGTTGAGTCCTCAAATTCACACTTGCTTCAGGCTTGAGGTAAACCCTGCCTGGGGGCATTAAATTATCAACTTTTAACAACTCTGTGAGTAGCTGATCTCAGGCTTACTTTACTGTAAGGGAAACTGAGGCTCAAGAGACTGGCCCAGGGCTGCAGAGCTAAGAGAGGCGCTCAGCGTGGAGAAGCCCCAGGATGTGGTGGAACTGACATGGTAGAAGCTGGATGGCAAGTGATACAAGGTTATCCTATTCAGAGCTGAACAGAGACCCCCATTTTCTAGACCTGGGTGAGCTCAAAAATCAGTCTCATCACAGACTCCCTTTTCTAGGTACAAACAGGCCCTTTCCAGGCCACATTCTCTGGGCTCAAGCAAGGTCAAGGAAAAAGCAACCTGATCAGTATCTCATCTGTGCAGTATCTCCCTACCCTACTGCTTCGCCTGGGGCTAGAACGGGAAGGCCTGAACTCCTTTGCTAATTTTAGGATTATTTCTGCCTGCAGGCTTCTGGCCAACTGTGACTTGTTCCAGGCATACATCCCCAAAATCCCCTGCCCGCAGGATAGGAAAAACAGTATATAATCCTAGACAGAAGGCCCACAGCAGCTTCCCACTTGAGTTCCCCCCTCTACTGCCAGAGGTTGTAATCTCCCTATTTTGATTAGCTATCTCTTTTATCTTTAACCTCTGTAGCTTACACTGTCGCTTACTGGTGTGGTCCGAAACCTGGAGCTCAAGAACTGGACAGGGTGGCGCCCTATGGCTCAAGGAGTAGGGCGCTGGCCCCATATGCCGGAGGTGGCGAGTTCAAACCCAGCCCCAGCCAAAAAAAAAAAAAACAAAAAAAAAAATGGTTTGCATGAATGTACTTCCAAGCTTACTCACATGGCTGTTGGGTGAGGCTTCAGTTGCTTACCATGTTTGCCTCTGCCTAGGGCTGCTAGAGTGAACTATTTAAAAGAGAAAGAATATGAGTAGCCAAGGAAGATTTTATAACCTAATCTCAGAGGTGACATAACCATTATTTGGGTACTGGTCCTCCAGAGAAACAGGTATAATTTGGAACGATAGAATGTGAACACTTGGAGGTGGGGGTCATGGGTTTGGCTTGGAAGCTGGATCCTACAATGGTATTAGAATAATCATCTGGAGAACGAAGTTTATACTTAGAGGTACTGATTTAAATAATAATTTTGTTTCTGCCTAGCATTCCCAAGGAAACCAAAACTGTCACACTGAGTTACTTCTCAGAAGATATATAATGAATATGAATTAAAAAAAAAAAATTTACACTTCTGACAGGCTCAGCATTATGCCAGATCCTACAGCTGAGGGAAAAGTGTATAAGCAATATAACATTGAGCATAGTTTTAGATTCAAATAAATAAGCATTCAGTGAGGCAATACTAACATTTTTCTAAGTAGCATTAATCCAGTGCAGGCCTTCATTTTATTTCCCACTGCAATAACATCTCAACTGATTTCTTTTTTTTTTTTTTTTTCCAGTCACCTAAGAGCATGAAGTCAACTGATTTCTTTGGTTCCAGACACTGCCCTCTTGAATCCATCCTTTATTGTGTAGCCTGGTATATTTTTAGTATACTGGGTATGTTATGGTATACCTCGTATATTATGTAGCCTGATTGTATAACTCTATTAAATAAAATACTTAATGTTTCAAAAAAAAACTGGTCAAAGAGATTCCGGCTACAGCAGAGGTTGGGATGGCCAGAGCTGGGATGGTATGGGGAGAATACAAAAGCAGCTGGCCACAGCTCTTGGGGCTGTGCTGTTTCTGGTAATGGGGAGGAACCTGGGTCTCCCCTAGTCCTCTGAGGTCAAGAAGTCCTACAACTGTGTCACTTCATGTATCCCAGGCTGGGTAGTACTGTCAGGGTCCCTTCCTCCAATCCCCTCCCCTGGGGGTCTTCCTGGGGAGATGCAGTAAAGAAAACCAGCCTCCAATTCTCCCAGGGGAATAGGGTCCCCGGTATCTGCAGATGACTTCTTTTGAATTCTCCTTATCTCATCCACTTCTTTCTTTTCTTTGAGACAGAGTCTCACCTTGTTGCCTTTGGTAGAGTGCTCTGGCATTACAACTCACAGCAAACTCAAACTCTTGGGTTCAAGCGATTCTCTTGCCTCAGCCTCCCTAGTTAACTGGAACTACAGGCACCTACCATAACACCTGGCTATTTTTGTTTGTTTGTTTTTCTAGCAGGGCTGAGCTGGATACATGTGGCCAGCGCCCTAACCACTGAGCTATGGCACCCAGCCATCATTCACTTCTTTCTATTCCAGGCCAGGGCTCATCCACTCCTGCCTGAACCCAGGCTCCTGCCCCCTCCCCAGCCTTCAATCTGTTCCCCCTCCACTCCCAGTGCTGGCCTGAGCCCTGCCAGGGCTTCCCACTCTCAAGACAGAATCCCAGCCTCTGGCCCAGCCCCCTCTTGTCACCTCGGCTCAGGAAGCCCTTCCCTACCTGCTCCTCCAAGATGAGCTCAGTTTCCTGCTCTCCCCTCCCTCCAGCCCTCCCTGTGACTCCTCTGCTTGGCGTCATCATGACTATTCCAACGTTGGGGAAGAGATGGGAGTTTAAGACCAAAATGTGGGGCCATCTCTACTTTACTTTCAGGCCCAGAGTGGGTGGGGGACCAAGCACTTCCTGGGATGGGGCCAGGCTCTGAGGTGGGGCTGGGGTCTGGGATGTGTGAGGCCTCTAGGGACCACAGTCAGGTAATTAGCAACTCCAGGGTGGGAACAGGAAAAGCCAGTTCCCACCAGCTGTAATCTAGCCTTTCTGTCAGCATTTATTACCTTTATTACCAGGTTGTTCCAGATGACTGTGACTGGAGGAGGGAGGGGTGAACTGGTGGCCTGAGGTGAGGGGCTGGGGTGGGACTTAAGCAGCAGGGAGGAGAGCTGGGTGGATGGAGCTTCAGAGGGCAGAGGCTTTGCTGCCCAGGTGTGAACCCTCCTCTCCTGAAGGCCCTGAGATTGGGGGTGCATTCCAGAGGGGACCAGAGACCAGTAAGGGCACAGCTGGGTCTCCACTTCCCAAATCCTTGCTGTCTGAGGGGCAGAGTGTGCAGGTGGGTATACATGCACGTGTGTCCCCATCCCTCTTGCCTTCTCTCACCTGGTTCTGGCTGAAGAAATTGGGGACTTGGTGACAGGGTCACTCTGCAGGCAGGTCAGTGCTCCCGCTCCCTCCAGGTCTCTTCACTCAGGCCCAGTGAAAACCTCCTGAACTTTCTAGCATCGTGACTGGAAACTCCGCCCAGGATCTACCTGCCTTCTCAACTTGGGTGTGGCTGGGCTGCAGTGGGAAGGTGTCCCAAGGCCCCTCCTCCCACACTGGTGCCTGCCAGGAAGTCCATCTTTTTTTTTTTTATGAGACAAAGTTTCACTATGTCGCCCTCTGTAGAGGACTGTAATGTCACAGCTCACAGCAACCTCAAACTCTTGGGCTTAAGCGATTCTCTTGCCGCAGTCTCCCAAGTAGCTGGAACTACAGATGCCCACCACAACACCTGGCTATTTTTTGGTTGTAGTTGTTGTTTAGCAGGGCTGGGCTGGGTGCCAACCCGCCAGCCCCAGTGTATGTGGCTGGCACCCTAGCCACTGAGCTATAGGCACTGAGCCAGGAAGTCCATCTTGTTGGCCTTTAGCTCCTACAGCTACATCAGGCATCTCAGGCCTGGCCACAGGAGTAGGGAGGGGAAAGAGGCACAGTCAAGATCCCTTCCTCCATCTGAGTACCCTGGGGGTCTTCCTTGGGGGACTACAGTAGACAGAACAGAAAAGGGTCCCCACTTTCTCCCTTCCCTGCCCAACTCCATGCTGTCAGGAAGGCATCCAAGAAGGCAGCCTGACGGAGGGGACAGAGTCCAGCTGAGCCAGGCTCTTCCTGAGTCTGAGCCCCTAGAATCGTAAATTACTTTGGCAGACAGCTGTGTCAGACCCTTATCTACTGACTTCATTCAGTCTTCACAATTCTGTGAGGTAGGCATGTGTACATACTGTTGGACACAGGGGAAACCAAAGCACAGAGAGGCCAAGTACCTTGTTGAAGAATATTCGGGTAGAGCAATGATTTTTTTTTTCTCTCTTTGTTTCTTTCTTTTCTTCATTCCTTCCTTTCTTTTTTTAGTAGAGATGGGGTCTCACTCTTGCTCGGGCTGGTCTTGAACTCCTGCAGCTGAAACAATCTTCCTGCCTCAGCCTCCCAGAGTGCTAGGATTACAGGCCCAGAGTGTAGATTATAGGGCTACTATAGTCCCCTAAGGAAGACCCTCAGGGTAGCTAGATGGAGTGAGCCGCCTTACCTGGCCAGAAGTTTAACTATAGGGTCAAGTGTGCTATGAGATAGAAAAGGCTGAAAAACACTGGGCTAGAGAGTCATAGAACCTGGGATTTGAAAGCAAGCTGATTGAATCTTGGAAAACACCTTGCAAATAGCAACTCTTCCTAGTTTCCCTTATTTCAAAACTGCTGTCAGGAGGCTGGGTGCAGTGGGTCATGCCTGTAATCCTAGCACTCTGGGAGGCCTGAGTTCACGGGTTGGAGACCAGCCTGAGCCAGAGTGAGACCCCATCTTTAAAAATAGCTGGGCATTATGGCAGCGGGCACCTGTATTCCCAGCTACTTCGGAGGCTGAGGCGAGGATCACTTGAGCCCAAGAGCTAGAGGTTGCTAGGAACTGTGACGCCACAGCACTCTACCGAGGGCGACAAAATGAGACTCTGTCTCGAAAAAAAATGCTGTCAGGAAATCACCATTTTGCATCTACTCATGGTATCATGGTATCACGATAAGCAGTGCCCATCTATGGCTGCCAAAATTATGTGCAAGATTGATGAGGAGTTCTTTTCTGGGGAGGGAATAACAGTGGGCCCAGCAGTTCCAATACTGAGAGGGAGACAAGAAGCCCCTCTGAGCCCTGAGTGATGCAGCAGGAGGTTTGCTCCACCTATGAAGCTCCCTTGAAAAAAACTCCAAAGCCTGGGCAATCTAGCAAGATCCCATTTCTAGGCATAAAAAAAGAAACAAAATTAGCTGGGCTTGGTGGTGTGCAACTGTAGTCTCAGCTACTTGAGAGGCCCAGGAGGAATATTTGAGGTCAGGGCTTTGAGACCAGCCTGGACAACAGTGAGACCTCATCTCCACAGAAGTAAAACTCGCTGGGCACGGTGGCATATGCCAATAGTTCCAGCTACTTGGGAAGCTGAGGCAAGAGGGTCACTTGAACCCAGGAGGTTGAAGCTGCAGTGAGTTATGATTGCACACCTGCATTCCAGCCTGGGAGACAGAGCAAGATCCTGTCTCTGATGAACAAACAAACAAAAAACCCCTCTATATCAGATCAGGCTTCTCTAACCACCAGCTTTCAGAAAAACAGGGGATAAAGTTGCTGGTGAATCAACACCATGAGGATGCAATCAGCCAAGTCCAGAATGTGGGACAGTCTATGGGTGAAATGACCTGGTTTTTCCAATGATTCAGTGACATGGGAAAAAGACACAGGAGGAGCATTATAAAAGATGCAAGGCAGATTTCTCCCCTCCATGAATGTTTGACGGATGTTCCAAAGTCACAAGGATGCAGGACAATTGTTCATTTATGTGACTTTAGGTCTGGCCCCAACTTTAGGTCTGGCCCCCAGACTCCTAAAATGCTTTGTTAGCATCTTCACATAACAGCCTCACAGATTCCCAACATTCCCTGGGGGAGACAGCACTCCCCCACTGAGGACTCATCCTAAGACCTTTGCTCTCTCAGAGGTGTGCTGGTAAACACTTTAACAACTAGCTCTCTGGAGGAAAGAACCCTGGTTAGTAGCACTTGTAATTTCCATGGTGTAAATATTTCTAGATTAACATGCCATAACTGAATTGGGGCCGGATGTGGTGGCTCATACCTATAATCCTAGCACTCTAGGAGGCCAAGTGGGTGGATCACTTGAGTGCAGGAGTTCAAGACCAGTCTGAGCAAAAGTGAGACTCTAAAAACGAAAAAAAAAATTGGCTGGGCATGGTGGCTCACCACCTGTAATGCTAGCACTCTGGGAGGCTGAGGCGGGTAGATTGCTTGAGTTCACGAGTTCAAGACCAGCCTGAGCAAAAGCGAGACCCCCATCTCTACTAAAAGAAAAACTGAGGCAAGAGGATCACTTGAGCCCGAGTTGGAGGTTGCTATGAGCTATGATGTGACAGCACTCTGCTCAGGGTGACAGCTTGAGACTCTGTCTCAAAAAAAAAAAAAAAAGTAAAAAAATTTTAAATGGACATGAAATTGGAAAGAGATGCACAGTATGATATTGTTATATAGGGTGCCTACCCTATGGATAAAACAAATGTAAATAACTTCAGGAGACAGATAATAGTAAACTAAAGGAAATTAAGGCATGATGAACTTTCATTATCATGAAATGTATTCATTACTTTTGTTTTGGATGTAATGTTTTCAATTACAAGTGATTTCGTTTGATTTTAAATAATGTCTGTGCTTAACAGCCAGCTAGCAAGAGTTCTAGAAGGTTAACATCAGCTCTCATGAGCAGTAATTGCTGCCTCCATTGTTTTTTTTTGTTTTTTTTTTTTTTATGTTGCACAGCAATCTTTATTTTTTTTATTTTTTTATTTATTTTTTTTTTTATAATTTATTTTTTTTTTATTGTGGAGAAGGGGCAGGGAAAGAAGGCGGGGGATGCTGCCTCCATTGTGTAGACTCTCTCTTCTTTGGTGTGTCCACCTAGAGTTGTTAGCCTGTGTCCCCTTTAGGCCGCTAGGTAAACAGGGCACTGTAGGTATTGAGGGAGTATCTCTGTCACTCTCTCTGTCCCCAGTGCACTATACTCCTGGGCATGTGCGTTTCAAAAGGCTTTTCTGCTTAGGAGTTGTCTGATCCATACAATGAATATTTAATTCAGCACCTACTCTACCAATTGGGGGCAGGGATAGGAGATCTCTAACTTTACAGAACTTAATAGCTCCCATCTTGCTCTGCTTCCTTTTTTCCCCTCTATAGTAAGGGAGGGGAGCACTTGGGGTGGGGACAGGACAGGAGAAAAGACAGAAGCAGGTGGAGAAGAGCTTGTCACTTTCTGCTTTGGAACCCCCAGTACAGTCAGAACTCAATCAGTCCTTATGGTACTGTTTTGTTTTGAGACAGAGACTCATTGTGTTGCCCCCAGCTGGAGTGCTGTGGCATTAGTTAACTGCTCCCAGCAACCTCGAACTCTTGGCCTTAAGCAATCCTCTCTGCCTTAGCCTCCCAAGAAGCTGGTACTACAGGTGCCCACCACAATGTTTGGCAAAATCAGTCCTTATAAATACATTAGTAAAATTAGGTAGGCCAGTGTAGCGGCTCATGTCTCTAACCCCAGTACTTTGGGAAGCTGAGGCAGAAGAATTGCTTAAGGCCAGGAGTTTGAGAACAGCCACGGCAAAGTAGTGAGACACTGTCTCTACAAAAAATAAAAAAATTAGCTGGGTGTGGTGGCTCATGTCTGTAGTACCAGCTACTCAGGAAACTGAGGCAGAGGATCTTCTGAGCCTAGGAATTGGAGGTTGCAGTGAGCCAGGATGATTCATTCCACTGCACTCTAGCCAGGGGAATAGACCAAGACTTAAAATACCTTAAAAGCTCCATTTCTTCTATGTTTTACTGATTTCAGCTTTTTCTCTCTTTAAAAAGGGACATTAGGGAGGCACCTGTGGCTCAGTAAGTAGGGCACCGGCCCCCATATACTGAGGTGGTGGGTTCAAACCTGGCTCCTGCCAAACTACAACAAAAAGTAGCTGGGCATTGTGGTGGGCGCCTGTAGTCCCAGCTACTCACAGCTCACAGCAACCTCCAAGTCTCAGGCTGAAGCAAGAGAATCATCTAAGCCCAAGAGCTGGAGGTTGCTGTGAGCTGTGACACCACAGGACTCTACTGAGGGCGACCAAGTGAGACTCTGTCTGTAAATAATAAATAAATAAATAAAAATAAAAAGGGATAGTAATTTTCACCTTCAACTTTGTCAGCTCTTATAACTTTTCCTCCCTCTAGATTAAGACAGTTTAAGTCTATTGTTAGGGCCTGACATTTATCTTAAAGGTTTAAGAAAACAATGTTTTCCTCCAATACAACTTAGTACTATACTTTTGACCTTTCCTGGTATGTCTAAATTAATATGGTCAGAAAACTTCACATGCCATTGCTAGAAGTTATTTATTCCTCAAAGTACTAGTTTTTCTTACTTCCCTCTATATTCTACTGTATACTCATGACCCCAGAGACACTCTGGTTGTGTCTGATTTATACCTTTTTCAGCAGGTTTAACTTCCAAGTTATCTAAATGGGAGTCACGCACACACAACCAATTGCAATACAATTGGGGGAACTGGCCTAAAAGAATCAAAGATTTTACACTTTATCAAGATTAATTGCTGTGTTGTTCTTTTTAGGTGTTTGACAACTAGAAAAAAAAACCTTTAAAAGGGTTAAGTGTTGTACCCATATAACTTACTATATGTCATTAAAGTTTTTTGATGACCATCACCCTTGGTTAAGTAAATGACCATAATTTTACAGTAACCTGTAATTTTATTCTGAATAAATGTTTTAAACCTTTAATATTTGACAAACTTTGCAAAAACAAAGGTCCAAATTTAGTCCTTTTAACCTCAGACTAGCTTTTTAAATTTTTTTGTAGAGACAGAGTCTCACTTTACCGCCCTCAGTAGAGTGCCATGAGGTCACACGGCTCACAGCAACCTCCAGCTCCTGGGCTTAGGTGATTCTCTTGCCTCAGCCTCCCGAGCAGCTGGGACTATAGGTGCCCACCACAACGCCCAGCCATTTTTTTGTTGCAGTTTGCCCGGGGCCAGGTTTGAACCCACTACCCTTGGTATATTGGACCAGTGTCCTATTCACTAAGTCACAGGCACCACCCTCAAACTAGTTTTTTAGTAATAGAGCCAATTAAAAATTTAAGAGAAGGGCTGTGCCTGTGGCTCAAAGGAGTACGGCCCCATATGCTGGAGGTGGCAGGTTAAAACCCAGCCCCAACCAAAAACAACAAAAAAAAAAAAAAAAAAAAAAAAAAAAATCTGAGACAGAGTCTCACTTTATTGCCCTTGGTAGAGTGCTGTAACATCACAGAGCTCACAGCAACCTCCAACTCCTGGGCTTAGGCGATTCTTTGGCCTCAACCTCCTGAGTAGCTGAGCCACAGGCGCTGCCCAGTTTTTTTTCTTTTTTGCTGTTTTTGGCTGGGGCTGGGTTTGAACCTGCCACCTCTGGCATATGAGGCCAGCGCCCTACTCCTTTGAGCCACAGGCACGGCCCTTCTCTTAGATTTTTAATTGGCTCTATTATTAAAAAGCTAGTTTGAGGATGGTGCCTGTGGCTCAGTAAATAGGGCACTGGTCCCATATACCAAGGGTAGCGGGTTCAAACTCGGTCCTGGCCAAACTGCAACAAAAAAATGGCTGGGCGTTATGGCGGGCACCTGTAGTCCCAGCTACTCAGGAGGTTGAGGCAAAAGAATCGCCTAAGCCCAGGAGTTGGAGGTTGCTGTGAGCTGTGTAATGTCACAGCACTCTACCGAGGGCAATAAAGTGAGACTCTGTCTCTACAAAAAAAACAAACAAAAAAACTAAGAGAAGCTAAGTTTATTTGGTATGTTAAAACAATATGGAAAGCATTGTCAAATATGAAATGTATTTAACTTTCCTTGGGCTGTATTTGTATAAATATATTATGAATATCTGTTCTAAAACTGGATGCAACTCCTAAAATTCTAATATGTATTGGTATATGTTATCGATAATAACTGTGTGCTGAATTGTCATATGCCACATATATAAGCGAATCTCCTTTGTGTCTTTAACCATGACTCTTCTAAGACTTTTCTCATTGATAGTTATTTTACTTTGAGTCTTCTCAAACAAATGTTTATAATCAGCTACATCCAAGGTAGATGCTTGGATGCTTGCTTCTTTAAGAAAAAGTCGTGGAAAGAATGAAAATATTATTGATGACTTCTTACTTAAAACACGACTGATTCTCTTGGTTTGTTTTCCAGAGTCATGAAAAGTATTAAGTAAACAGCAAGTTTACTTGATAGCTCCAGGATTTAAAACTATTGAGTCCCACTGGGCTCAACCTATTGTTTACTGCCAAGGACCTGCTACTAACACTACAGACATTCTCGCTCCAGGCCCAGGGACTACCATAGAAGAGGTAATTGTGTGAGATGGCAAGGGCAGACTTAGAAGGATGGAATTGGACCCTCTGGTTGGGCACACAGAAGCCTGGACAAAATGAGAAACTTTGCCTTTTCATGCCATATGGTTCAAACATCCATCTCAAGCATACACAATTCCCTGCTGGGAACAGACTTAGAGCTTCTTGGGTACAGTTGTTCCCAGTTACGTGGTTTATACCAATAGATGTTTAAGGAGAAGTTTATTGGACCACTTTAGGACAAATTACCAAGTGACTGCAAAAAATATTGCTGTACAACAAAAATCTCTAAATTCTTAGTTTTAAATGGTTAACAATGCTTATTTTTATAGTTGGCTATTTTAAATTGCACACAAACTTTATGCACACCCTGTATAACAAATTGCTACAAGTCTACAACTAAATCCAAGAATATAGTAGCTCAACACTTATGGATAAATTAATTTTGTAACCTTGCCTTTCATATTTTGGTTTTTAATCTTATGTTGCCTAGGTTTTAAAGGGCTGCTGATTGCCTGTCCACCTTCAGCCCTGACTGGCCTAGGACATTTAATTGGCTCTGAGCCCTTGTTGGGTCCTAAGTCCCCTTAGCCCCACAGGTCCCATCAAAGGCCTGGATGGGCCTAGGACCGGCAGCCATACCAGCCTGGCAATGAGGGACAAAATAAAATTTGACAATGGATGCTGACTCTGACAGATCTTGGCCAAAGGAAGGAATTATGAACTAAAATAAAATCTTGAGTCCTCCAGACAACTGAACAGGTATACATGGTGGCAGGCATCTATAGTCTCAGCTACTCGGGAGGTGTAGCTACTTGAGGTGGTCAAGCCTCCCGAGTAGCTGAGCCCAGGAGCTCAAAGCTATAGTGAGCTATGACTGTGCCACTGCACTCCAGCCTAGGCGACAGAGCAAGATGCTGTTTCTAAGAATTAAAAAAATAAGAATACAAATATTTTAACAACATTTTAAAAAATATTAAATAATAAATAAAAATTCTGGTATCTCCATAGTTTAAAATATACTGAACTCAGGAAAACCAGCATTGCAATCACTTAATCCAAGTGTTTGGGGTTTCCCAGAGCCATTAGGTCCTAGGGGCTTAGGCAGTGGCAGAGTGTGAGGTGTATCTGTCAATCCCTATCCACACAGCCTGCTGACTGACATGGCTGTGATCCAGTCTCCTGGCTCCTTGGGGTTAGGCTACTGTTTCCATGACACCAGTGCTCTGGCTGTATTTGTGCCACAGGCTGAGGCCTGCTGTTGCATCCTGCTGTCATATCCTGCTGTCAGGTTAGCATTGTCAATACCCCAAGGTGCTGCCCCTTTCCCTGTCTGTCGCAGGAGAATCCCTCCTCACCAAGAGCATCCTCTTGAGATGCAGCCTCTGAAATCCTCTTTTCCCCCAAAAATCCAAAACCTGAATTCCTAGCTGCCCCAAAAACCTAGTTCCTCTTTACTTCAGGGAAGAAATGGCTTCCTCGCCAAACCCTCCCAAAAGATGAGTGCAAATTGCCTGGACTATAAAACCTGGTGCTGTAGGAGGGAGAGGGCTGAAACACACCTTCCTCCTAAAGCAACCTGACGTTGATAGCACACCACACACACGTGGCTGCCAGTGCCTTCCCTGTGTTTCCTGGGCACCATCTCTAAGTGAATTCATGAAGTTCTCGTGAGTTGCTGCTGAGGTAAGTTCTGTAGTATGTTCAGTTTGCAGTCAGCACACTAAGGCAGAGAGGTTAAGTCGCTTGTCCCACGTCATGAAGTAGATCAGCCTGAATTCAAACTGCACGCGCATCCTGCCCTGACACGTGCTGCCTCTTCACAAGCTCCAAGGATGAGGAACAGATGTGCACAGGGCTAGTGGCCACTTTGTAGGGCCTGTTTAAGGTTGGCAGCAATGCCCACCCACTGTGGCAGGAAGGCCGCCTGTGGCCTGAAGACCATGTGGAAGGGGGAGTCGGGCAGGGTGAAGTTAGCTAGGTAGACGGTGTTCCCACCTGCCAGGTAGGCAGCCCAGATCCCAAAGGTGCCCACTGTGATGATGCTATGGTTACACTGCATGAGCAGCGCAAAGTCTTTGACTGGTGAGCCTTGAAGGCCATTGCCTGCAAACACCACATCCCCCAGGGAGCTATTGATGCTCTCCCAGCACCACGCCATGTCATCACTGGTGACCACAAAGACCGGGGTGCGGTAGCGGGCCCGAAACCAGTCCATGGCCTGCCGCAGGTAGCCCTGGTCAGCCAGCACACCCTTCCACACCCGTGGCATGACACGGACATAGTCCCCCCGGCGTACATGGACCCCCACGAAGGTCGCCTGCCAGGCCCACTTGGTCTGCAGGGCCCGGAGGAATCTCTGGGCCTCCTCACGCACATGGTCATGCAGGGTGAACTCCTGGAGGATCTCGTGGCGTAGGTGGTGGTAGAAGGTCCAGGAGCAGGGGTAGCCCGTGAGGTGCACATAGTCGCCCCCGATGTGGCGGTACCGCTCCTCCATCCAGTCATTCAGGTGGTAGTTCTGCCATGAGATGCTGCGGGCCGTGGCTCCATGCAGCACAGGGAGGGTGATTCTGAAGATGGGGGCCAGCGTGCTGTGCATCCGGGGCAGGATGAAGGCAGGCCTCCCATTCATCTTGGCCAGGGCGTACAGTGTGGCGTACTGGCCCATCTGGTTCCCCAGGCGGCCTTTGGAGTTAATGGTGAACAGCCCCTCCTGGGCAGGGTGTGCGGGGACCAGGACCACATGGGCGGAGTATGCCCAGGGCGTGGGCACTAGAGCCAAGCGCTGGTGGCAGTGGAAGATGACAGACACCATGAAGATGACAAAGAGGAAGTAGACAGTGGAGAGAGGAGGGCAGTTGGCCCAGAATCCCTTGATGGCTGCAGGAATGAAAGAGAGGATATAGTCAGTAGGGGTGGCTGGGGTGATATGAGTGTCTTCACTCACCCCCCCAAATCCATTCACTCACTCGCTCAATCCAACCAAATTTGCCTTGTGAATGCCACAGTGGCAACCCAGACCCTGGGATCTTTCCACCTGGGCCTGAGTCTCAGCTCCACTTCTTCATAGTGCTATGTGACTTTAGTCAACTTACTAAATCTCTCTGAATATTAGTTTCCTTATTGTTTAAGTGGAGGTGATTAGGTGGAACCATTTTAAAGTGCCAAATTCAATCATATTTGGCCTATATTTGCACCATTTCTATGTTTCAGCCTAACATAACTACCTCCTGAGCTTGCATGAATGAAATGTGATAATTCTCTAATGTTCTTTGAATAATGTCTAGTGCACAGGAATCGCTCTTTAAGTGCTGTAAGAGGAAATACTTCCAGAGTGCCTCCTCCGGCATGCCAGGCATACACCAGAGGCAGGAAGCCAGAGAAGAACGAAGAGACAAGAGTCCTCCTGCTTGCATCAGAGAGGTGGGCACCTTGTGGAGGTGACAGGACCCAGAGGCCAGACCTGCATGTTACTTAACTCCTTGTTTCCTCTTCTGAAAAATGAGGTTAGCACAGTGCCTGCACTGTTAAGTGCTGGGCGTTTCCTGTCACTATTAGTGGGCGAGGCAGATTCAGGCTGACCACAGACTCTCGACTCTCTTTCTCTTGAATCTGGGTGGAACCGTGACAGCCTGAACAATCAAATACAGAGAAAATGACTCTGTGCTTGTTTCTGGTCCCAGGACTTAGTTACTGGCAGTTCCTACTTCCTGCTTGGGAACACTCTTTCTTCACTAATGCATCAAACTGTATAGTTTTAGCTTTTGCATATAAGTCTGTGATGAGCCCATTTTGGAGGGTCAAACACTCTATTGAGATATAATTCATAGAGGGCAGCGCCTGTGGCTCAAAGGAGTAGGGCGCTGGCCCCACATGCTGGAGGTGGTGGGTTCAAACCCAGCCCTAGCCAAAAACTGCAAGAGATATAATTCATAAACCATACTATTCGCCCACTAAAAATATGCAGTTTAATGGCTTTTCATATATTCACAGAGCTATGCAATCATCACTCCAAAAAGAAATCTTACACCCTTTCCCCATTTTCCCTGCAGTCTTCCCAGCCGATGTATTTTGTCTCTATGGATTTACCTATTCTGGATTCCCTTTCCTTCCTTTTTTTTTTGAGACAGAGTCTCATTACGTCGCCCGTGGTAGAGTGCTGTGGCATCACAGCTCACAGTAACCTCAAACTCTTGGGCTTAAGTGATTCTCTTGTCTCAGCCTCCCGAGGAGCTGGGACTACAGGCATCTGCCACAATGTCCGGCTACTTTTTTTGTTGTTTAGTAGGACCAGGCTGGGTTTGAACCTGCCATCCCTGGTGTATGTGGCCGGCGCTCTGCCGACTGAGCTACAAACGCTGCTTGGATATTTTGTATAAATGGAATCAACCAGTATGTGACCTTCTATGTCAGGTGCCTTTCCCTAAGTATGATGTTTTCAAGGTCCACCTGTATAGCAGCATGTATCAGAGCTTTGTTCCTTTTTACAGCTGAATGATACTCTATTGTCTAGGCAGACCACATTTGATTTATCTCTTCATCAGCTGATGGCACTTGGGCCATTTCCACCTTTTAGTTACAGTAAATAGTGCTGTGATAAACACGCACATGCAGGGTCCTGCACAGACACATGCTTTCGTTCTCTTGGGCATTCCCCATAGGAGTGGAGTTGCCAGGTCACAGGGTAATTCTGCATTTAATTATTTTAGGAACTTCCAGGCTGTTTTCCAAAGCAGCCGCCCCACTTTCTATTCCTGCCAGCAGTGCACCAGTGTCCCTATTCCTTAATATCCCCACCACTGCTCACCATTTCCTGTCTTTTTTTTTTTTTGCCCAGGCTGGAGCGCCATGGTGGCCGAGCAGAGGTAACTCACTGTGCAGCTCCACCTCCGCTGGGCTGACTGTGACCCTCAAGGGCCACCCCCCATCCTCGTAACAGGATGGATGGTCCTTTCTTTGGGGTTGCTTCCTTTTGAGTCAGCCTCTCCCCTAGCACTCACATGGGCTCGCAGAAAGTCTTTTGCTCACCAGTCTTCACCATACCTGATCTGCTTTTTCTTCTCCCGGGTCCACTCCTCTGACCAACATCCTCTGGTTTCCTCGTGCCCCCTCCTGGACAACTCAGTCGTCATCCCCCACACTCCTGCCCTTGCTGAAGCACTGGACTACACAGACCCACACCCAACTTGCTGGCTTTTGCTTCACACCCTCCCTACTCCCATCCCTCTCTCTTCCTCCTGGGCCTCTGCAGGCCACTTCAGTTCTTGTCCTCCTATATTCCAGAATTCCTCACTTGATTAATGTGACCCTTTCAGGAAATGTGAACGCTTTGGAAACCTTGAATGTCCCGCCTAGGTCCCCAGCGAGGTTAGGCAGCTCTTACCACATGGGACTAAGTATGACATCAAACTCCCCCAACTAAAGCTAAGGAGAAATGCCTCCTTCACTACTTTAATTTCCAGAAAGCAAATGAAATCTACTTGAGCCCTTCTTTTCATTTAATTGGTGAAAATTCTGTCCCAATCAACAAACAGGTCTGCCTACCCAAGCCAAGTCCTGCCAGGTAGCGGAAAAGCCACATTCTTCAGCCCAGACAGAGCCCAGGGCAAGTCACACAGCTAGAGTGGGCAAGCAGGACAGGGACAGGAGCCTGGGTCACTGGGAAGAAGCCATCGCAGGACAAAGGTGCTTGCCACTTGGGTCAGCCTTCATGGGGTAGTCCCATGAGGCCGCAAGCTCAGACAAGTCCCCACACTTAATTTAATGCCCTGTTCTCACCACCTTAAAAAAATTTTTTTTTTCTTTTAGACAGAGTCTCAAGTTGTCGCCTAGGTAGAGTGCTATGGCATCATAGCTCACAGCAACCTCCACCTTGGGCTCAAGTAATCCACCACCTTGGCCTCCCAGAGTGCTAGGATTATAAGTGTGAGTCACTGTGCCTGGCCTATCAGTTCTTTTTTTTTTTTTTTGTAGAGAAAGAGTCTCACTTTATCGCTCTGAGTAGAGTGCTGTGGTGTGACACAGCTCACAGCAACTTCCAACCCCTGGGCTTAGGCAATTCTCTTGGGTCAGCCTCGCAAGTAGCTGGGACTACAGGCACCTGCCACAATGCCTGGCTATTTTTTTTTTTTTTTTTTTTTTTTTTTTTGCAGTTTTTTTTGGCTGGGGCTGGGTTTGAACCCACCACCTCGGGCATATGGGGCTGGCACCCTACTCCTTTGAGCCACAGGTGTCACCCTGGGGCTAGGTTTGAATTTGCCACCCTTGTGGTATATGGGGCCAGGCGCCCTACCCACTGAGCACAGGCGCCACCCAAGTTCTTTTTTTTTTCTGAGACAGTCTCACTTTGTTGCCCTTGGTAGAGTGCTGTGGCATCACAGATCACAGCAACCTTAAATTATTGGGCTGAAGTGATTCTCTTGCTTCAGACTCCCAAGTACCTAGGATTACAGACATCCACTACAACACCCTGCTATTTTTAGAGGTGAGGTCTCACTCTGGCTCAGGCTGGTCCCAAATCTGTGAGCTCAGGCAATCTACCCACCTTGGCCTCCTAGAGTGTTAGGATTATAGGCATAAGCCACCTCATCCAGCCTCACCTTAAAATTCTTTTTTCTTTTCTTTTTTCTTTCTTTTTTTTTTTGTAGAGTGCTGTAAAGTCACAGTTCACAGCAACCTCCAGCTCTTGGGCTTAAGCGATTCTCTTGCCTCAGCCTCCCAAGTTGCCAGGATGGTAGGTGCCTGCCACAACACCCAGCTGTTTGTTTTTTTTTTAATTGGTTGCAGTTGTCATTGTTATT
>CAUYPK010073802.1:0-25471 GCA_963574355.1 Loris lydekkerianus
TTTACTAAGTTTTACATATACCCTTGTAAGATGCACCACTTCTTCCTTTTCTTCATAAGTTACTCCATGCTTAGAGTCAGAAGTCACAATGCTTTTGCTTGTACATTTTACAGAATTGTATTCTGCTGGAATATTATGCCCCAGAAATCTACTGAACTTGGTTTAAGTATTAGCCTCATTGATCTTTGGCTCTGTTCTTTGTAAAACATGCCAAAATAACCAAAGATTTCCTTGTTTTATATAGAACCTTTCAGCTGTCCTATCATTGACCCTTAAAGAATTTTGGGGTCACTTTCTATTTCTTTTATGTCCTCTCCTCCAGGCAATATTCCCAAAGAAACAAAAGTGAAATGAAGCTCCAACTTTAGATATCTGGGTTTTCCTATTTGTACTTTTAGAGACGTTGGACAACAAAACATGTCATAAAATTGGTTTTATGCTTTACTACCTCAAAGCCTTTTCATGCTGGACTAACAGTCTACAGAAAGACAGGAGAGAGAGATTACAGAAGAGACATTTTACAGTTTTTATAGCATTTTAAGACTATAATGAAGTTACTTTAATGCATTCTAAGACTTTTGATCGGGGTATATTTTTAAAAGTCTAATAGCACAATCTTTAAATAAACTTACTTGGTGCACTTTTTATCTATTTCACATTAAGTATGAATATTTAAATAGGAAAATATATATGTATATATGAGTTCACACAATTACAGTGTTATCACTTCATGATTTTATTTAATTATAAAAAACTGTCCTTTGAAACCTGAAATGATCATGTAAGCAATACATAATAGTTAAACAAAAATTTTAATTCATGTATATCCAAATTGGGAACAGAATTGTACTGAAAGAGAGTGGGGGAAAGGATAAGAAAATTCTTTTCTAAGTTTTGTCTCTAACTCTATGACCTTAGATACGTTTCTTTATATTCTGTAAGATGCAGGCAAAAACTGCCCCCTACCTATCTTTTGGAGCTCCTGCAAGATTTATTAAACTAAGAGATAAAACCAAACAAAATCTGTTTAGACTTCCTATGAGACAGAAGTTACATAAATACAAGACACGGTTTTGTTTTTTTTTAATCTCTAAGAGGTCTCCAAATTAAATTAACTTACAGGATATTCTCATGAGCCAGGTACATAATCTTAGCCCTATTTTTACAGATGTGAGGGCTTAGGTTCTTCTGCCAGAACCACTTATGTTGGGGGTATGAGATCAGATAAAATTACTGGATTCAGAGGTAGGCCAGTATTTGTTGGTACCTGCAAGTATGTCAGAGCTCAGGTTTAAAAAATGCCACCATCCCCTTGGCAGGTAATAAGAAAATCTCGCATATTATTATCTTCAGTTTTCTTTCTGTGGTTCTTCATGAAATTGATCTGAAATGCAAGACACCTTGTCTCAATGGTATCCAAGGGTAGCCAAGTATTTTGAGAGACATTGTTCTAATGATGTGGCATTTAATGTGATTTAGTGCAAGCTGAAGCCAAAGTATTTATTAGAAATGGAGAGACCTAACGAAAAGAGGAAAGAACAAAGCCAATGTGACAGTTCACCTGTAGCTAGTGCAGTAAGATTATGTGAGGAGTGAATATGTCCTTCTTTAACATTACTCCTTCCACCAAATAAAGTGAAAAACATTGCTAACTTGTTTCCAAAATTGCTTGCTCATATTACTAAAAATAATTCAAGGTGGTAATTGGATTTCCTGGCACATAGGAAATCATCAGTAAGTATTGTCTGTTATTTGCTGGATTGGGAGTAGAAACCCTATTCCATAAAGTCAAGCACATATCAGGAATAAAAATGGCTATGTAGAAGACTTTCCTCTTGCACTGAACACCTGTGTGACCCTGAATATTTACTTAAAATCATCTACAAAGTGGGGAAAATGTTAGCAGTACTTAGCTGAGACAAACTATGTAAAAAAAAAAAAAAAAAAAAATTACAGGAGCTGGAACATTTAAACATCTTAGTATCATTTTCTGGCACAGATGACACCTCTGATCTTACAAAGTATTAGCTCCTAGTTGCACAGGTAAGCTTACTGCTCCCATGTCACTCGGCTAGCCAGCCATTATTTATTGAGCACTTAATGAGTGAGGCCCTGAGCGAGATGTTGGGGAAGGAGGAGAAGTATAAGGAAGACATGGTCTTTATCCACAAGCTGATTTTTTTCAATGTTACTAACATAAAAAGGTTCATATAAAATAACTGAAGGCTATAAAATATACTAAGAAGGAACTAATAAGATACTGATACAGAAAAGGTAAGAGAAATTTCTTTTTTTTTCTTTTTATGTAGCATGGGTGGCTGGAGTACATGGGTGAGGGGAGACAGTGATGCCACGTGTGATTGAGGAATGGACACCTAACAGGCCATGGCAAGGAGTTTAGATGTTTTTATACTTATGAAATACTACTTTTGCTACTTTGCAGGGCAAGGTGTCCAAACATTTTTTATTATGCGTATCAATCAGCATATGGCTCTAAAATGTTCTTATTCTTTCTTTTTCATTCTCTCTCTCTCTCTCTCTCTATATATATATATATATATATTTCTTTCTGTGATATATGTATGTGTACATATGAATACACACACAAACACAGGTGTATTTTTATTTATATCATATTAATATAAATGTAAAACTACATATGATACATATGTTAATCAGTCACTAAAGATCATCAGCAAGGCTAAAATTTAATCTTCTTGATTAAAACTAAATATACCACAGAGTTCTATTATTTTCTTCTTGCAGAAAAGTGAATCATCTTGTGGTGCTATTTGGGTACTTGTATACAACTCTGGAGATGCTATTGAGAGAAAGATGGAGCAGAGCCATTGGAGAGTAGAGAGAGTAGTAAAGAGGCTGTTCTGCTAATCTAGGTGAGAAATGATGGTAACTTGGACCAGGTGAAGGCAGTTCTCATATGAACAATGAAAAGACTTCTTATTAGAATTACATATCTGTGTTCACCATTGGTCTTTAGCATCAATTATTTTCCTAAAAAGTGAACTATTCACATTGTAATTATACTAGTAAAAGCTATTGAGTTGTTTAGTGGGTTGCTGGACTGAAAAATCTTGAAACAGACCTTCCCCCATGCCTACCCATTCATTGTAGACTTCTGGAAAAGGGGGATGGTTCAGGAAATCGTTGGTATTTTCCTCCAGGCTTACTGACAAAAGTCAGCGGGGAGCAGAGCTTTAAGATATCAAATGAACCTACGTATATCTACAACACTACTTAGAGCCAATTGTTCCATACTTATTTTCTCAAATAAATAATCAAAAGAAATAAAAATTCACATTTGTGTCCATTTTTTTATCAAATGAATAATCAAAATAATAATTCATATTTATGTCCTTTTTCTCAAATGAATAATTAAAATAATCATTCACATTTGTGTCCTTTTTAGCAAATGAATAATTAAAAACTTGCCTGCTCTTTATGAACTTCCCAGCAAAAGAACTGCAAATATCTCCACTTTAAAGGGATCCTTCTGACAAGTGTGGTTGGAAAGACATAAATTGTAAATTCTGGGAAAGAAAAATCAACTCTATTGCATCTGTTTTCTTTAGGAAGGCCTTCATCTTAAAACCAGAAAATAGAAAAAAAAAAATATATATATATATAGAAATTTGGGTAGGGCAATAATAAACTAAGATAAGAACATTGTCAAATAAGAAATTATTTGGTTTCAGATTCTTTAATCTGGTTTTCCTTTCTTGGAGGAATTCCCACACACTTACCCAGACTGGAAAGAAGGTTAGCAGGGCATAGAAAGAAGTCATTAAGCAAATGATCCTGCAAAGCTCTACAACCCTTCTGAGGAGGGGAAAATGACTGCCCTGGGTTTTGACAAAGAGCACTCGCAATTTGGGGAGGAGAGTGGATTTCTGGCTCGCTTCTCCTCCATCTAGAGGCCATAGCCTGCCAGACAGCATTTCTGTTTTAGGAGGATCCAGGTTTGGGTAGCAAAGATGTTTTTGGAAGAACAGTCTGTCTCTCTCCTTAAATGACAAATAGGACACTCTTTTGTCCTTTTAGACACTATGGTTTAATGATTGAGAACTCTTCCCTTTGCATTTGCACTTTGACTGCATTCATCATTGCATTCATCCTAAGAACAATAATTTAGAACAAACTTTTTTCAACGTTTCTTTTTTTCTTTCTTTTTTTTTGCAGTTTTTGACTGTGGCCAGGTTTCAACCCACCACCTCTGATATATAGAGCCGGTGCCCTACTCCTTTGAGCCATAGGCACCACCCAAGAACAAACTTTTTATAACACCTCTCTGGATTGGATTGACAGAAGTTTTCTTGGACAGCATCAGAAAGGGTTTCATTACATGAAGAGTAATTATCACTCTATGTTACTTTCAAGTTGGCCTCATTGTAAATGTAGAATTTAGATTTTTTCAGTGAGCTTACCATTCTGAATCTGAAAATAAACAAAAAAGTAATTAAAAACAAAAATCAGCTCTATTTTGTCCATTCACTTAGTTAATCAGTAAATATTTATTGAATAATTTCATAACTATGCAGGGCATGTACATCAGCAAATGTTAGCAAGTATACAAAGCAAATGTTATTAGGTATATGAAATTGAAGGCATTGCAGCCCTTAGAAAACTGTTCAAAAAAGGTTTGGATTTGAGAAATTCTTTGTAATTTTCAAAGCCTATTCACCTGCTGTAAATTTTCATCTGAACTTATGAACAGTAGCAAGGGCACTGGGTGGATATTATAAGCATAGAATTACAGCATTTTAGGAGTGAAAGGGACTGTAAGGTCATCTAATGTGACCATTTAATTTTAAAGCACAGGAAGCCAAGAAATTGTAACTTGTCTGAGATCCCACAGCAAACCAGAGGCAGAGCCTCCAACACAGACTTGGGAAAGAGGATCTCAAAGCACGCGTAGGCAGCCCTGGACTAAGTACTGAATAACACAGAGTAAATACAGTACCATGTCTCTTTTCCTGTATTTATTTGTTATGCAGATATGTGGTAGATGCATAGTAAATATTTATTAGTTACTGACTGATAAATGTCCTACTCTGTAGAGTATGGTGCCAAAGTGGATACAACGGCAAGCAAAATAAACAGGTCACTTTTTCCGAGTTGCTCACAAATTGGTCTTCCTTTTCTCAAGGAATTTGGGCTCTTAGGAAAGCCCTCATATACCATAGATGTATAGGTATCTGCACCTATATAGATACCTACAAAATACTCAGTGGAAGTTGGGTTTGGGAAATGTTCTCTTAAATATGATTGCTTGCAGGAAGGTTGGCCTCAAATACAGTGTGTGCTTTAGGTCAGGAAATGAGTCTAAGCTTCATTATTGATGGGAAATATCCCCCCCCCCACACACACACACACACACGATCATTTAATTACATCACTCTCAGCTGCTGCCTTTGCTGGGCTCACGCCCAGGCCGGGACACACAGGCTCTGCTCAGGGTGAGGTCAAGATGCCAACTCGCCCAGAGTAAGACAGGCAAAGAGCAAAAGACACCCATCCCTACCTCCTAAACTGGAAAAGACCAGAAAGAGAGAAAAAAGGTACCAGCAGCAGAGACTGACAGAAGCGGTGAAGCAGGAATAGGGAGCTTCCTACACAGCAACCGCTCCGGGAGCCGGGGCTCGAACGCCCCCGCGGGCGGGGTGCGCGGACTCCTGGCGGGGCCGGCGGCCGCGGGGGCGCAGGGGGCGGCGGCCGGGCGCGGGCGGGGGCGGGGGCCGCGCGGAGCGTCCAGCGCTCCGAGCCCGGTGCGCAGCGCAGCTCGGCAGTGGGACGCGGCGCCCGGAGCCTCGGCAGCGCCCGCCCTCCGTCCCGCGTCGCCCGCCAGCGCGCCAGCGCCCGCTCCGCCCGTGACTTCAGTTCGGCTCCACCCCCGCGTGGCGGCGGCTCGCTCCGGACGGACCCGCGCTCGGCACAAGCCCAGCCCCGGCGAGCGGCCGCCACCTGCCCGGCGCCGCCTCCCGCCCCTCCGCGGCCCAAGTTGGATGGAGTTGGGGTCTTGAGCGCCTGCCCCGCAGCCCGCCAGCGGAGAGCCCCACGCTGCCACCTTCGCTCTGGGACACCCTCTCTGCCCGTCTCTGCTCCCGCCATGGGAAAAGTTGGCGCCGGCAGCGGCTTTATGGCCGGGATGAGCGCGCTCCTCGCCGGCGCGGGGCTCTTGGTCCTCTGGGCCCCCGGCGCCTGCGGCGGCAGCTCTTGTTGCCCCCCGCGACACTCCACCTCGACCTCACGCTGGGCACCGGCCTCAGGGGGCTTTTCTCACCAGGGGGTGCCGGGCAGGGCTCCAGACACGCCCCTGCCTCTCCCAGTGCGCCCCCTGTTCGCAGTGGCCCCCGGGGACCGAGTGCTGTCCCTGGAGCGGGCCCGGGGCGCTGGGGCGTCCGTGGCGGCTGCTGCACGCTCTGGCCGCAGAAGAAGGAGCGAAAGGGGTCAGGAGAAAGCAGAACAGAAAGACGGCGGGAGTAGGAGCCCCCGGGGAGTGCTAAGGGACGAAGGGCAGCTGGAGCCTGGGACCCGGGAGCGGGACCCGGACAAAGCCACCCGCTTCCGGACGGAGGAGCTGAGACTGACCAGCACCACGTTTGCGCTGACAGGCGACTCGGCACATAACCAAGCCATGGTCCACTGGTCTGGCCACAACAGCAGCGTGAGTAGAACGCGACTGAGGGCAAAGGGATGAAAGCTGCAAAGGGTTAAAGTCGGCTGTGTGATTTGAGGGAGAATTTGGGGAAATGGGGCTTTCTAGACTAGGACTTGGGAGATCTGCAGACTGAGGTCTTCCCTGCTGGTTTCCCTCGGGAGTTAATACTACCTATTAAGAGACCAACCTCCCCTCTCTCCTGTCAACACCATCGGGGTCCTCTCCAAATGCCAAAGCTTCAAACTGAGCAGACAAACCCCTCTTCCCTGTTGCGCCAGTGGCATTGCTGTGCGGAACTGAAGACCAGGCACACAGAGGGGGTTGAAGGACCCATGCAGAGATGAAAGGGTTAAATTTCCAGGCAGGCTGACATTCCCTCAAGTGCCTTTCCCTTTACTTGCCAGATCTACGGACAGGCTCAAATATGATCAGAAAACATAGAATATATGCGGGGCTTATTTTATTTTATGCAGAGCTCCTGACTCCTTCCTCCCTATGCGGGAGGAGAACGGAGGTGGAGTATGAGATGTTCTTTAGTGTATTTTGAGGGACCCAGGGATGCAAGTTTTAGGGGAAGAACTCTCCAGCATCTTCTAATAGCACTAGTGAGTGTGTTTTGAGAACTGGGGATTTCCAGCCAGTGAATGAGTGGTTGTTCTCTGGCATGATCAGTTTCAGGAAGATCAGATATATCCCAGTGACAACAACTCTCTGTTCTCCCCCATTGCCTGACCTCCTCTGGTGGAGACGGCACAGAAAGCTGCAGGCTTCTCTTTATGAAGGCAGGGAAGAGATTGCTGGATTCCAGGAAGCTGGATCCCAGAGGGCTTAGGATGCAAGTCCCCCAGCTTTGGTCCTATCAGGGAAGGTTTTAGATCTTTGGAATAGCCTGTACGTCTGGCATCTGAGGGAGCTATAATTGAACCTGGGAACTTCAGTGAGCTGAAATAGTAAAGAACTAGCTTTGATGGTAATAGCTGAAAATGGTTTAAAAGTGTGGAAACTTCTCTAGGCAGGAGGCAAGAAGAACATAAAAAATAATATGATTAACATGGGGGGAAAATTCAAGCTACAGCTTTCATCAGGTAATTGAGACTGTAGCATTTATAATATGTGCAGTCTTTGCAGCCTGGTGCCTTTTGAAATGTTTTGTTGTGATGTAGTTGCCAAAAACCGTCCCAGAGTAGTGCCACTTCAGTAAGCTTTGCTCATTGTCAGCTTTTTAATGAGAGTTGCAAATATTTTAAAATAACAGTCCGTCACTATGAATTCCCCCAAGTACCTAGATATTAAATTATATTAAGGCAAATCATGATAGATATGATTTTGTACTGCTATCTTTGTCTTGAGTGTACCAGCAAGATTTTCCCTACAGTTCAGCCTTCATGACAGATGCTGTGATTTTATGCCTCTCGGGAGTGGTTTAATCAAATAATTGAAGCCGAAATTCTTTCCATTCAAGTTCTAGAGACCTTTGCCCTCATTTTCTATCTTAACTATTATATCTATCATATCATAGCCACTGAAATTAATCCTCTAATTTGAACTTGAATCTTCTTAAACTGATTGAATAACTTTCACACTGCTCTAAGTGATTAACTTAAAGTGTCTGGCTTTAAGGGAAAAATTTAAACATATCCTACATGTCAGATCTTGTGGTATTAAGAAGTGAAAGACTTTGGCCTCAAATATTTCTGGCTTTTAATGTAATTCAAGCTGTAAAATATCACTCACCCATTAGCCCTCCTTTTTCAGTTCATCTCTTGAAAGATCTTGGAAACAGCCAGAAAAGGAAAGTACATCTTTGGCAAATTTTAATTTCCATTTAAGAAGTGGAGCCAAATACTTCCAGCGTTTTTTTTTTTTTTTTTTAATAAATGGTACTTACGAGTCCAGTAGGGCTTAATAGGATCAGGGGCTTAGGATATGTAAGCAGGTCCAGATAATGCAGGAAATAAAGTGGTGAGTGTTAAAGTTTTGATAACTCAAATTATGTTAACTAATAAGATGGAATTTCTACCCTCTGAAGTCTGTTATTCCAAAAAGAGCCTCTCTACCTCTTTCTAGTCCTGCTCATCAAATTCACATTTTGTGTGTATTTAACATATAGATTCAGATAATAGAGAAAGAGAAGTAGTTATTATCCAGGTCCTCCCAAACAAAGCCAGTTTTACTTATTTGGACCAGACTCAGGAGAGAAAACGTTTAAAATGTTTTCAAAAGGGAAGGTAGAGGCATAAAGAAACTTTTCTGGCAGTTTTGTGCAATGGTAGAGTAGAGACCTGAATTCTAGTTCTGCTTATTTGACTGTGGCAACTTGCTTGCTCTCTGAATGTGGACTTCCCCTTCCCTAAGTAAGGCCAATGCCTGTCCAACTAATTACAGAGAATTACAAGCTAAAATGTATTAATGCATAAGAGGGCAGTGTGACTGTGTAGCCCTATACACCTGTTTGCAACTCTCATAACACTTCATCTTCCTTCAGAACAGGAAATCCACAGGATTTGGGGACTGTCATATTTTCACAGTGAGATGTCCTCCCCCATAAACCTTGCGCCAACCCATTCTGGGCCCCCGGCAACACACATCCTCCAACCTGTCTCACCTTTAGCTAAAAGCCTTTGCTAAGAAGAGCCTTTGGGTGCAATAATGCCTACATTGAAGGCGTAAATATATGGTAATTATAGGGTGCCTGTCAAACCAATGAGGACTTTTGGATGGCTCACTCAGCTCCCTCCCTTTTCTTTCCTGCCCCCTCAACTGTTGGACTTGTGCTGTTGTGTAAAGACATGACTGTTTTGCTTCATCTGTGGGTGTGAAGTGATTCCTCTATGCTGCAGTCTCGCTTGATGGAAACTGTTGCTAGAGTTGGTGGAACACCTGGGGGGGGGGGGTCTTCTGGCATGAAAGGTGCTGGGTATGAATCATTTGTCATGAGCCTGGTGTCGTAAGCAAGAACATATTGTTCCTACCCTACTCATCTCAGACATGCTGTGCCCTGATCTAAATTTATGTAGTAATCCATAGAGTGTTAAAATATATGCTTTTGCCTTTATATGTATGCATAATGGTATATGTGTTTATTCCTTATTTCCAAAGAATTTTAAATTCCTATACCCATCAATCCTTAAAAAAATCCTTGGTGGGTCGTAGGCCGGTGACAAGTGTTAATACCTGTTTTTCACATTTTTATCCTGGAGTTAATTTGAATGTTTCAATTCTCCACTCTGCCCCTTTATCACTGGCAATGATTTGTTAGCAGAGGCTTTACTTGACTTCTATTTTGCCATATGATATCTTCAGTGCTGCCTTTATGACTGAGTGTGACGGTCTGGTGGATTTCTAGATCCTTCTTTCCTGTTAGTTGTTCCAGGACTTGACATTTACTCTCCAACCTTAGTGAATATATTGAGTCTTACACTGGGCCAGGTTTTCAGGGAGATACCTTACACTTCCTTAATGTTATTATTAAGTAGGTATTATTATTGCTATTGCATACAGGAGGAAACTGAGGCTCTGGAAGGCTCAATGAATTGCCAACGAGTTATAGGAGGTCAGTTGCAAAGCAGAGACTGGAACCCAGCGTGATCTGACTCCGAAATCCCAAAGGCTGGCTTTTCCTGGGGACCTTAAAGTAGGAGAGAAAGACTGAGACCTTTTGGAATCTGTATTTTAAATGTCCTATTTGAGCTGGTTTGCGATGGTGGCAGAGGAGGGTGTCCTCTGAGCTGGAAGCTCTGTCTCCCTGTAGAAAGCAAACACTTCAACATGTGCCTGTCACATTGCACTCCTTACCTTAAGCAGTGAGTTGGTTGTTCTCTCATCCACCCACCTCTTCATCTTTAGGGAGACATGGAATCTGCACCTGGTGATTCAGTGAGGGAGAGGTAACTGTGATTGTTCAGCTTTCGGCTCCGCTGCTCTTCAGGACAGATAGATTTTAGATGGCTTCCTCTTCTCTTTTGATCTGCTCTTACGGAGAGGTTGACTGCGAATGTTGGATTTGTTTACACATTTTAATACAGTTGTTTTTTTTTTTAATTTTTATCTGACCTTTTGTTAAGTAAAATTTAGATAAGAGATTTTCGCTTTCTCTAGCAAGCCCACATAATTGCAACTTTGATTAGTATTTTATGTTATTGATGAAAGCTAATGTGGTGTGGCATAGAAGGCAGTGGGTTTGGAAGCAAACAGATTTGGGTTTGAATCTTAGCTGTCCTGCTTACCAGCACATTGCCTTGAGCAAGACACTTAAATTTTTGAGCCTCCCTGTCCTCATTTAAAATATGCAAATAGTATATCTTTTGTAGGTTTATTTTTTCCCCTGAAGATTTGACATCATGTAGCTTAATAAATGCTACTTCTTTTTATTAGGTGAAGAAAGAGTTCGCTGGAAATTAATGATCGTGGGTTATAGTCCTTGTTGTATACAAAGAATAGAGATTTAGTCATAGAATGTTGAAATTTCATGGCCTCACCTTTCGTGGTCTGTAAAATGACACAATAAACTAAAGCACTACTGAAATCTCTGATAGTTCAAATTTAATTTAATATTTTGTTCAACCTATAGGTATTATGCACCTACTATATTTAAAAAGTGTACCAGAAATGTTAGGGATAAATGACATGGTGACCTGTACTTTTGACCTGTAAGTTAGGATACCTTTTCTTTCACAACATTCTTTTCTCACAGTCTGTGCATTTCTTATTATGGGAATTCAAGAAGTTTGAGATCTAAGCAGCATTTCTATCCGGCTACACAGGTATGGAGCAACACATAATTTATTAGGTTTATTGTATCACATCTTCATGTTAAGGAACTTGCTATCTTTGAACCCCCCAAAAATGCCTTTGGCGAAATTAGAAAGTAAACCTTTCTGGGATGATTAAAGGGATTTTCTAGAACAAAGTGACAGGAATGTTGACTCCGGGAACTGCTAATTGCACATCCTTTGAAAGAGGAATTCTAGAAACTCTTAGGGTAAGGTGTAAATGGTGATGAAATAATCTGATTTATTTATGAAAGCAACAGTTGCTCCCATTTAAGGAGTGATTGCAATGTGCACGCTTTATGCTAAGACCTTAACCCAAATTACCATATTTACTTTCAGTTACACAAATATTGATTGAGCTCCTGCTATTTGTCAGACATTGGTATGGCAATAATTATGCAGTAGTACACAAAGATGAAAAGAATTTGTCTCCAAAGAGGTTTCAGTCTTGTATCCAAAGAATTCTCTTAAGAAACAGCAGGAGATACAGGTCCTCTGAGGCAACAACCTACTCTAGGAACTCAGAGGAGGGTCAGCATCTTCTGGATCCGGTGGTCATTTAGCTGTATTGCAGAGCGGGTGCTTGAACTGAGCCTGGAAATGTATAAAAAATTGTAGTTTAACAGTTGGAAATTACTTCACGGATATTTTGAGCAGAAAAGATGGAATAAGTAAAGGTCAAGAGAAGAGATAGAAACATCCCCATCTATATTCAAGAATTTAACCTGCTTTAAAAATTATGTTTAAAGCTTTAATCTTAGAGTTGCAAAAATAAACTCTAAGAAAAAAATAGACACATCAATCTTGTAGTAAATATGGGTATATTTTAAACCCAATGAGAAAATCAAAACTTGTATGGTCACTGAGCCACATGACTGCCCTTATTTGCACATTAAATCTCAGCAGGATTATTATTGTTTCATTTTTACCTTGACATTTTCCACACACTGTTTTTTACAAAAGCACTTTTTTTGTGTGTAAGTTCTTGGTGAGAAATATGCCTGGTCAGGCTGCCTGGAGAAAAAATTAATTTGGCTCCCTGCCATCTTATGTTAAGTCACTAAAACATATGTAAAATATTTGCCCTGTCTTTGTGTATGGCTCAATCACTGTCCTGTATCTCTGCCTGGAAGGTGTGGAGAATCACCTGTGTCTCCCAGAGGTGAAACTGGCCAGGCAGTATCTCAGCAGTGTGCGAAAGGGATGACAGAGAAGAGATGGGCTCAGTGTGAGGTGGGGCCCGGCTCCAGGGATGTTTAAGGTTTACTCTTGAGGTGCTCAACTCTGCTCAGATCTTAAGGATGAAACAAGCAAGGATTTGGCAAGAAACAAATCTTATTGAGCAAGGTTTATAATGAAGGAACAGAGCTTATTCTAGAATGTTGGTGGGGGTGGGGGGTGGACACAAATGCTCTGTAAAAGACCCTACATGAAATTTTACATGTGTGTGAAAGATATTGTGTCTGTTTCTATAGCACTTCTGAATGTTTTTATACCACTTTAGATCAGTTATAGCCCATTTTTCTCTTTGCAAAATGTTTCCGTTTTCAAAGATTGAAGCATTACTTCTATTAAGTTTTATTCTCACCACAGTCCTGTAAGATAGGAAAGACAGGTATCATCTTCATTTCTCAGATAAGAAAATCAAGGTGCTTTAGCAGATCTGTTAGTGGAAGAAGAAGGTCAAAAACGCTCAGTCACACTGTAGGACTTATTCTTTGTAGGGCTGACATAGGCAAGAGTTAGGATACAGTTGCATTATAACCTTGTGGTTTGTCTGAAGCCTGTGCACCTGTGTCAATAAGATTTGCCATTGTGGGAACAGATGTGGATATTGGCCATGGAGCTCCTGAATCCTTGGTTCAGCTATTCAAGTTTTTTTATCTTGGATTTCGAAGTAAGTAGCCTCATCAAACGTTATGCTCTTGGCATTATGGGTCCTCAAACTATGGCCGATGGGCCACATGTGGTGTATGTGTTTCCGTTTTTGTTTTTTTACTTCAAAATAAGATATGTGCAGTGTGCATAGGAATTTGTTCATAGTTTTTTTGTTTCTGTTTTTTTTTAAACTATAGTCCGGCCCACCAACGGTCTGAGGGTCAGTGAACTGGCCCCCTGTTTAAAAAGTTTGAGGACCCCTGATTTAAACCTTTAAAGAGTGACCTTGAAGGTTGATGATGGGACTTTTTGGAAGTGGGATTCCTGATAATAACCTATCTACCATGTGTGTTCCACACGTAGTGGTCTCTGGAGATAAGATTACATATGGCTGTGTTTATTGCAGGATGTGTCTGGGAGTGAAACGTCACCTCTTCCCTTTCTTAATTACCCTATGTGGATGAAGTCAAGTTAAAAACAATATTAAAGGCAGTCTCACTGCCTCTTCCTGTCTGGGAAACGGAGAGTGTCAACATTCCGGAGCTGCTATCATCAAACTGAACAGGCGTCTGCAAATGCTAATGGATTCTGCTCCTCTAAGGATTATGATTGAGTTACTGACCATCATTTTTCCCACTTCTTCCAACTTTGAGGGGTGAGGCGGAGGAAGTGGGAAAAGGACATTTTTCTGAATATTAGGCACAGTTTTCTCCATTTGGCTAAGACACATTGATTATAATAGAAGTTTTTCTTAACATTATTAATACAAGTACCACCAATTCAGTGAACAGCTTCCCTGGAAGTATGTTCTGGATTGTGAGCACATTATTTCGCCAAATCCTCACACCACCTTCACAAAGGAGGTATCATGATCGTCACGCTAAAGCTGTAGGAGTCAGCGCTTACAGCACTTACCCAACGTTACCAGGGAGAAAGGACCAGAACTGAGATTTAATTTTTGCCCTTTCTGTCTTCATAGCTCTTTCTTTAAAATTCTTTGTGGTACTCTTTTGCATGGGGTTGTTTATAGGCTTTTTAGAGAGAACACCACAAGTCAGTGCAGAGTGAGTCGGGGACTCGGCTGAGTGACACCTCTTGGGGCTCTTTTTCACATGGCCCCATTGTCGGGGCACTATCCTAATACAGTTTGCCTGGTGCTAAGCTGCCCCATGCTGAGACTTGGTCAAAGCTCAGGCCTCTCCTCATCCCCATGAGTGGTCTGCCAGGGGTTGTTAACGTGTGTCATCTCGTTATCTTGGAAGGATGTGTGGGATGTGCTGTCTCGTTTCTCCCTTTTGGCTAATGACCCTAGAGTGACAGTGTTGGCAATGTGTATACCTTTTTAAAGAAAGTGCTAATAAGAACCCTGCTATCAGAACAACCAGCTCATCATGTTGTGCCCTGGAGCCAGTGGACTGATGCCTCTGGTCGTCTTTCCCTGACTGAGAAGCAGGGGCTGTTGGGACACAGACGCACAAGCATCAGTCCTCCTGCTGCAGGGTCCATGCTGGATGGCGTGGGGATTGAAAGTGAAAGGTCTTTCCCTACCTCAGCAATTCCCGCTGTACACACTTGATTAGAATTGTTAAAGGGAAAGGGAGGCCCAATCGACACCTTGGTTTAGAAACCTGTCATCTGCAGCCCTGCTCTCCCTGGCTCGTATTTTGCTGAAACGATAGAGGGATTCTTATCTGAGCCGCAATGGCCTCTTTCAAAGGCAGCCTTTCTCAAAGTACTGTCCTCATGGGACCCACCTTTGAATGCCCTGGTGAAAAGCAGAGAGCGGGAATCTTTATATTTCACAAACTCCCTAGGAGATTCCTGAGAGCACTCAAGCTTAAAGATCATTTCTGTAAGATTTGTACATGAGTTTTAGGGTTCATGAGCTTTTCCCATTGTCCACACAATTTTGTGTTTTATTTTTTCCTATGGAGAGCTAAAGCCCACTGCTTTTATCAACTTCTCAATGGAAGCCACGACCCTACAGTGAAGACCAGGTGGAGGACTCTGTAGCACATGAGGACAACACAGGATCCCTCGAGTGACATTTTTGTTATTCAGCGTATTCTAAAAAATGATCAGTCCTGGATGTCTATACAACCATGTGCAAAAGGGTTGTGTGCAAGTTCAAGTGTGCAAGATTCAAAATATAACATAATGCTTAGTGACTGGTTTAATCTCCCCTTCTGTCTATGAGATATACATGTATGAATCTGGGAATTTGGGCAATTGACTTCATTACTCTGTGCCTCAGTTTCCTTATCCATAAGATGAGAATAATACTGGTCTATTTTTAATATGGCTGGTTGGTAGTTAAAAGAAATAATAGATATAAAAGAAATATTAATGTAGGATGTGGTATATAGCAAATAATCAGTAAGGGTTAGCTGTTATATTATCAGTATCTTATTAATAAATGCTAATATTCATAATTCTCAAGTATGGTCTACTGGAAGATATTTGTAATATATTACTTCTGTTTCTGCAAGTATATTCTTTTGCTGCAGTTCTGTTTTCTTATCATGAGACTGAGGCACTGCCCTGTCTTTTTGGAAGCCCTCTCAGCATCTCTAGCTATTTCCACATAATAATTGTTTAGCTAAATATTAGCTGTTGTATTTGTTGTTTCTCAGGAAAAACGCTTTTCAAGTAGTACAAACAACTCATAACCTTGTACATGTGAGGCCGTTACAGCTTATGTAAAAATATATTCAAAATTGGGAAGCCTCCCACAAAACTCTAGAATAACATATTATAAAGTAGTATAAATATAAGCCCATTAAATCAGGTTTTTCTGTCTGTTGTTATTTCATATAGCCCAGGTCCCTAGACTGTACTGGGATATAGTAGGGGCTTCTTCTTCTTTTTTTTTTTTAATTATATTTTTTTTGTAAAGAAAATAAGAATAGTAAGGATATGACTGTAAATGTTTGTGCTTATGATGAATTTTGAGATTATATATGAGGTTTCTTTTTGTTTCTTTGCCCATGTCCTTTGTTGTTATTTCTCAACAAACACACATTGCTTGAATTATTTTTGAAGGTTATTTGAAAAACAACAACAATGACACCAAAAAAGAGCAAATGAATTTGTGAATTCGGCCTCATTAAAACTGAATTCCAGGCAACTGAACTAGAAAAACAGCCCACATTCAAGCCACCTGTTTTGCTTCCAATCACTGTTGTTGGGAGACAGTCTGATGCCCATCCCCAGGCTGTTCACAAAACAGAAAGAAGGTCACTCTGTGTCTCCTCCTGGGTGTGCAGCAGCCTGTGCTAACAGGCCTTTTGTTTATCATTCCCTTTGTTGATGCCGGAGAAAGTGATCTGAAGGTAACTTCACCAGCCTGACTACATGTCCCAGAAATTCAGGTGACCTCCATTTCCCCTCAAAGGCAGCATGTATTTCAGTTTAAATTTCAGTCTCTGCCTTGATCTTGGTGTTCATTTTCTGTGTCATATACGTAATATGTTTACAAGGTCTGACAATCAAGTTGGTGAACTTGCCATCGTGCACTTCACATTGGCAGAGCTGTACAGACAACTCAGTAACAGCTAAGTTGCTTCATAACCAGGGTACATCAGTGTCTCACAATTCTGTTCGTGAGGAAGTATGGTGGTGTCTTGCTGAGTGGCATTCGTTATTGTTGTGTGTGTTTGGGTGCTGTCACAAGAATGTTGAAGCTTGAAGTAGAGCAATCAACAAACATTAAATTTCTCTTGAAACTTGGTAAGAGTGGAAGTGAAATCAGGAACATGTCACTCCAAGTTTATGGGGACAATACCATGAAGAAAATGGTAGTGTGCAAATGGATTAGGCATTTTTCTCACGTGAAAAAAAAACCATCAGTGATGAAGAGAGGTGAGGGTGGCCAATAACAAGCAGAACTGATAAAAACATATTGAAAACTTGTCTAATTGTGCTTCAGAATTGTTATGCTATGTGAGAAGCATAGCAGACCAATCAAACATTTATAAAGAAACAAGAAAATCTGAACTGAAAATATTGGCATGAGAAAGGCATGTCTCTTGCATCACGACAGTGTACCAGTTGACACTACACTGTCTGTGAGGGAATTTTCAGCCAGAAAACAAATAGATGTTTTGGAACACCCTCCCTACTCACCCGATCTGTCCCCCAATGACTTTTTCTTTACCTGGAGATAAGAAAATATTGAAGGAAGGCATCTTGATGTGACATTCAAGACATCAGGGTAATATGATGTTAGCTCTGATGGTCATTCCAGGTAAAAAAATTCCAGAATTGTTTTAAAAGGTGGAGTAGCACTGGCAGCTGTGTGTAGCTTCCTGAGGGAAGTACTTGGAAGGTAACCATATTGGTATTTGGCAATGAGGTATGTAGCTCTTTTTCTAGGATATCTTGTGAACTCAATTGTCAGGCCTCATATACACACATAATAGATTTAGGCAGACTTGTATAGCTGTATACATTCCCAGCTAATTAAGTTCCAATGTATAACATTTAAATCTCCTCTCTTCAAAGTGAAATGTTAGTATTGTAAAGCCCTGATGAGGATGTTTACTGATGGTGTGAGCTAACTAGAGGAGCAGCTCCAGAACAAGGAGAGAGAGAGATAAACAGAGCAGGAGACAGAGAGATAATGGTTGCAGACACATGGAGAAAGAGAAAGAAAAAGAAAGACAGGTAGAGAGGGAGAAGGAGGCAGGGAGAAGGAGGGAGGGGGAAGAGAACATGAGAGTGTGACAGAGGCACAGAGAGACAGGGAGCAGGACAGACAGCATCACAGGCAGATGAGAAAGAGGAGGAAAAGGGACAGATGACAGAGCGGCACAGAGAGACCACAGACGAAACAGTAGTCACATCGAAAGAAAAATTAAGACATGAAGACACAGAATGAGAAAGTCACAAGAAAGAGAGTAAGAGATGAAAATAAGAGAGGAAAAAGTTGGGGAGTGGGAGAAACTTATAACATTATCACATCATAAAAAGTGCAGAGAGCTAGGTCCTAAGCAGACTATATTCTCCCTACAATGCAATCTTCTGTGGCCTTTTGCTTGACAGTTTTTGCCCTCAGCCATGTCGAGTGTTTAGAAGAGGCAGCAATTCTTGTGCGTGTGATGGCTTTGAGGGCCATTTGTGTTGGTTAGTGGGGTGGAAGGGGGTCTGTAGTTGGGTATGCATTGTTAACAGTCTCTTACGTATGGTTTCTTTTGGGAAGGGGGGCTGATGGTCTGGACTCTGGATGGTGGAAACACAACATCTAACATTTTTTTAAATACTTCTCTCTGCTGTTCTAAATTTTTAACACGGGCAAGCATTTCTTTAATAATAAAAATACTACAACATGTTTAAGGGGCTGTTGTGTCAGCATTGTGATGAGCGCTGGGAATACAAAGATGAATAAGATCTGATCTTTACCCTTGAGGGTGCAGAGTCTGGTGGAAATAGACAGACCCATAAACAGATAAATCACAATTTCCTGTGATGAGTGCATAATAGCTATGGTAGGGTTTTGTGCAAAAGTGCTGTGAGAGCAAAGATGAGTAGGGGGACAACTAATTTTGCCTGAGTGTGAGAGACAAGGTTTTACAGGGAAGTGACATTTAAGCTGGGCCTTCATACAAGATGAAGAATTTTGCAGACAGAATTGGAAATGGGCAGAAGGAAAGGTCATTTGTGCCCCCCCCCCTTTTTTTTTTGCAGTTTTTGGCCAGAGCTGGGTTTGAACCTACTACCTCCGGCATATGGGGCCGGCGCCCTATGCCTTTGAGCCACAGGCGCCACCCCATTTGTGCCCATTTTTGTATCTCTGCATGTCTGGCCTGGGGCTCCTCTTAGGCTGTTAACACAATCACCAAGCTGGGAAGGGAAAGCATTCTCTTTCTTCTTCATCTCAGCATACAAGATGTTTGGGATCAAAGTGAACGGTATTTAAAATATCAGTTTCTATGGCACATCTTAGAATGTTCTGTTAAGTTATTGGCCTCAAATCGAACAAAGGAACATGATTTTTTCAAAAAGATAAATTGTTCTACTAAATCTTCGCAACCCTGTCTTCCTTACTCTCTCTGTCACCAATGCATGCACAGAAACGTGGACATGCACAAAATGATTTTAAAGCATTGTCATCACTTTTCCTCACTGTAAAAACTGATTAGTGAAACAGTGATGGGATTTATTCTTGGTTTTCTGTAAGTTTCTAGTTGAAGAGTTAAAAGTGGGTAGTTATATCATTTTCTTAGATGTGCTTCTCAAATCAATACTAGGGATGGGTACGTTAGGATGATGAGACAGTCACTCCTTATGACTGATGTGTGATTTTTCATGGTAGTAAAACGATGCAATAGAATGTTCCAGGCCAACGTTATCCATACTTAATTAGCCATGCCTTGCAGATAGTAAACAGTGTACATAAATTCATGGAAAAGTCCCAGAAAAATAACTTTAGCTTTTAACTGCCTGGTTTTTTTCCTCCTTTCCTCCTTCTTGTCTACTTTTTAGATAGAAGGAAACAAAAACAAAAACAAAAAGAACAGAAGGGGAGGAGATGGTGAGGAAACACAAGGGTCAGACACAGAGGGAGTGAGGCGGGTCCTCTGAGGCCTGGCTCACCAGCCCCTAAGTAGCTGGAGAGACATTTCCACGGCCTTTGAGTTTTACTGTTCTATTCCACGTAGTTATCAGACAGACTGCTGTGTGAGATGATGTTATGCAATCCAGATCTGGTTATGAGTATTGTGATCTGGGAATTTTTTCCTAGAATTTTGTACCACTGTAACAGAGAATCGATTCGGGAATTTCATCAGATGAAGACAAAAATGATGGGGGAATGAGATTCTCAGCTGATGAGGAATATTCCCCGAGGTACATAAATGACAATCTCCCAAGAGTAGGAATGAGTTCTCTTCTAGTCCCCTCAACCTTTTTTAATTTCCTATGTGGGATTCTTCTTGATGTTCATTTAGATTAAAATCTTAGGGAAAGGAGAAGAGAAAAATTATACTTGCTTTAAAAGCTCACCAACCTTGCCGACCACTGTGGTACCTCTTCCTCTTCCTCAGTGTGAGTCTTGAAAATATTTTCTCCTGATAGGGACAGACATTGATTTACTTTTTGTTGCAAGTGGGATTTGAGGTAGTTTAGGGTGACGGTTGTCAAATAACAGCCCATGGGTGATTTCTGCCTCACCCTTTGTTTTTGTATGGCTCACAAGTTAAGAATAGTTTTTACATTTTTAAATAGCTAAAAAAATCTAAAGAAGAATGATATTCTGCGATATGTGGAAATTATTTTACGTAATGTTTTATTGGAACACAGCCATGCTCATTCACTTACATATTGTTCATATTGTACCTATTGTTTGCTTTTCTGTTATGATAACAAAGCTGAATAGCTGTGATAGAGACTGTACAACCCGTAAACCTGCCATATTTATTCTGTGACCCTTTACAGAAAACATTTGCCCGTTCTTGATTTGGGCATTGGGAGAATGTAAGCAGTGAAGATCCCACTGCAGTGTGATCCTTTCACCCTTGGTTTTCTTGCCTCAGAGGCATCCACACTTGTGATTATTTCAAATTCCCAGTAACATAGTGGACCACTCACCCTCTGTCCCTGTGCCTTTGTTTATGCTGCTTCCTCAGCCTAGAAGCTTGATTGACTGTTTGGGGATTTTTCACTGTCTTGAGTCATTAAGTATTAATTGTCTAGATTGACTCTTACAAGTTGTTCTGGAAAAGTGGCCCAAAACAAAGAAGGAAAAGGAGAAGGAAAGACAGAGAGAGATTGAGATTTTCAGTCCAAGAATGAGATAAGGGTGTGTTTTGCTGAAGCCCGATGCTCCAGGTACCAGGATGAGCTGATGCCTGGTCAGGGCACTGCCCAAGGCCTCAGGGAGAACATAACTTCATGCTGCTCATTTAAGAAGCTGAGCGGAAAACCAGCCCTGATGATACAAAGTCTCAGCTAGGGAACAACACTGGGGAAATGACAGGACATGTTGCATTACGAGAAGGATAAATTGGATTTGTGATAATAGACTGAAATGGGAGCACCATGACAAGAATACACTTCCTTTGGGCATGTTTACCGAGGGAGGTAAGTTGAGACTTTGGGGGTTTTTCAAATGAATTAGTGCGTGACAAAATTTCACTTGAAGATGGGTAAAGGACTGCTATTTATTGAGGGCTTGAATAGTACTTAATATAATAGTAACCAACACTCATTGGTGTTTACTATGTGCCAGAGACTATTTGAGGTGTTACTTATATCAGCAACAATAGGAAGTAGGTATTGTTATTATTCCCCAGAAATGAGTACTAGGAATTAAACTAAACATGCATAGCAGATGGTAGAATTGAGAGTTGGAGCTCTGAAAATCTCAGTTAGAAGCTAGGCAGGTGTGGTCTAAATATCTCAGATCTTTTCCACTATTTGCAATACTATACCCATTGTCAATCAATAGCCTGAATTTGGTCTATATTCAGCCATTATGAATTAAGTGCCTAACACCTGCCAGACATGTGCCAGGCCCTATCCCTGAGGGATTATTCCTGATCAAAACCAAGAATAAATCTGACCCTCCATGAACTTAAAGCACGGTGGCCTGTCCACTGACTATAAAGTTGGAGAGGTTATGATCTGGAACTCCGTTGGAAAGCAGACTTTGCTAAACCCCCAGATTTACTCATTTTTTGGGATTTAGTTGAAAGAAAATTTAGGGGAAAAATCTTTAAAATGAGATAAATATTTTTAGACAACAGGTGGAATGCTGGTTGTCATGGGTGAAATAATGTAAAAATGCATTCACAGAAATCTAGATCGGAAGAGACACTAACACTTAGGGTTCTTTTTACCATGGACACTGGTGATTTAGTGTCGGGTGGATGTGAAGGTCATGGATGTAGACACACAGGTCTCTGCTTCTGCCTTCACATCCACATGGTCAGCCATCCTCACACCTGTTGCTGGAGAATGTCTCTGGGTCGTCTTCACATTTGGAGGCAAAGTCTCTTCAATAAGGATATAGTATGATTGTAGGACTACTTTCCTGTGAAAAGCAGAATGTTTCCCTAGTTGTCTAATTAAACAATTTATGTGTATATGAAAAAAAAGATAAAATTATTTACAATCCTGTAAAAGCCAAAGAAATCACTTACTTAAAAACAAAGCTAAAACGATAGCTATTTAGCAGAATATTTGTGGTTTGTTTTTGCAATAGTTTCTAGTTTCTTCTTTCTCTTGGAAAATACTCCTTTTTATTTAAAAAGATTCTTGTTTTTATTCTCCCCACATCAGAGAGCATTTTAGTGAGATTGTGTGTGAGCAGCTTGCTAGATTTCACCCTACAAGCTAAGTCGCCTTAATTCAGTCAGAGCAAATTTGAATTGTTTGACCTTGATTTATTATTAAAACTACCCTGTAGCTAACTTGTTTGTATTTTTAACAGACTTTCTTATTTTCTGACTTGCTTAAATTATATTTATGCTGAATTGTTTGCAAAATCGTGGGTTTATAATTAAGACTCATTCTCCTTTTTCATTAAAACACTTGGTGCATGTGAGTAAATTTCCCTGCACAGTGATTTAGAGTGGGGCAGGGTTTGTTAAAATGCACCGTTTGGACTGCTGTCAAGATGGAAAACCAGGGTAGCAAGTGGGTTTTGCATGTCTGTAATCTGCCACTCTGGGCTGACTGGGGAAATGTTTCCTTCCCAGAAGTTGCTGGTCTCTGGCCTTTCTCCGGGTTCCTCATTTTCTTCTTTTTGTGATTGGATTCAGCGATATTCACACTTTTCCAAGAATTCCTGGTCCTTCAACTAGCTTATTCCATCAGGAAATGCTTCAGATGTCTGCTCAAGATTTTCCCACCAAAAAGTCAGCTTCCTTCACTACTTGCCCCATCTCTTCGCCACCTGCCACCCACGTTGGTGTTTATCACATAGTTTACTGATGAATGTGAGAAAACTGAATGCTTTTACACCTGCCCCCACCCCCCCACCCCCATCCACTGGAAGGTAGAGATTATTGCCACCTTGCTGAAAAGAGAGATGGATTAAGCAGCACTGTGCATCCTGATGGCTTAATTCTTTAAAAGAGGCACTGCAGAAAGCCTTGGCATATTGACATAACCATTCTTTTTCTTTTTTTTTTTTTCCTTTTAAAAAGTGATGTGGATATTTGTCACACATACATCCTTATAATACTGCACAAAATGCAAGCAAGGGACTGAATGCGGAATGTCTCTCTGCCCCCGTTGTTATGCTGTCATTTCTCAAAACTGCGACGGTTCCTATATAGGTTAGAAGAAAGCTGTGGGAAGGAGCGAGAGAAATGTCAGGGATTTCAGTAGGTGGAGCTGTTCCCTCTGAGACAGTGCTGAGCCTGGCTTCTGGGTTGGGCTCAGAGGCCCGCTGCTGAGCACACAGTAGGCCAAGGCCACGGGCTGTTGTTTATTTGTGGGAGGCCAGGTAGCTGCACAGGGATATTCCACACAGCATGCCTTGTATATGATGAGAAAGGGTAGTTGTGTGCCTAGTTCTGTGCCTGCCCATTCTGATATTCAGGGATGTCATTTATGGTCAGCAAAGATGTACAGGAGGAAGGAGAGGTCGGTCATGGTGAAGAATTTGAACTGCAGCACCCCACAGTTTTGAGTTCTGTTTACTAACTCTATAACTTTTGCTTTAGTATTATTAACGTGAAAAGACAGAACTAGTCCTCCTCTCACGTGGTTCACAGTGTAAGTGGATGTAAGTTCACAGTCTTAGATCTAAGTGGATCTAAGTTCACAGTCTTAAGTTGAAATAGGGCAGTGCCTGTGGCTCAAAGGAGTAGGGCACTGGCCCCATATACTGGAAGTGGTGGGTTCCAACCCAGTCCCAGCCAAAAACTGCAAAAAAAAAAAAAAAAAAAAAAAAAAAAAAAGTTAAAATGTTGAAATATAATTTGGTATTTGTAATATATGGTATTTAAAAAGCAGAATCTAGTCAGATGGGGGAATGAAATAATGGTATGAACAAAGACTTTCACAAAAAGGTCTCCTGTGTTGTCTCTGGCAATTATAAAGGGTAAGTAGAACTGTCCAGATGAAGAGGTGAGGAAAACATGCTCCAGGTAGAAAGGTAAGCATGTGCAGCAACTCAGGGCATGAGAAGAAACAGCTGGGGAAGGGAAGTGGGCTGGGGTGAGGCTGGAGAGGGCGACTGGCATCATTCGTGAAGGGTCTTGCAAATTAGACCAAAGAGTGTCAACTTCATTTCAAAGCTATTAAGGAGTGACATGATCAGCATTTTAGTTTGGAAGAAAAAAAATACAGCAGCAATAAATTGGATGGGAAAAATATTGGAAAAAGGGAGGCTGTTAGAAAGCTACTTGGAGAATTTACTCATCCATGAAGCCCATTTGCAAGGCATTGTGTGAGCAGCTGAGTGCCTAGCCGTGGAGAGTGATGGTGCCTTGCGATGTTCATACCTGCTTTCTCAAGACAACTCTACAGATATCAGTATTATATAATCAATAGTGATATCTTTTGTCTGTTATAAGCTATCCATCCTTAGCTTTGAGAAGCATAACATGTGATACCTCAGAAATCCCAGCAGCTAGTACAGGAGCCTGTGCTAGGAGTCCAGACAGCTGGGTCTTGGCCTCGGTTCCACTTAACATGTCCTCTGTTCATAACAACAGTCCTTCTAGTTCTCTGTGCTTATTTCCTTCACTGCAAAATGAAAATGCTGGACTGGACAATAACTGAGGTCTTGTGCATTCCAGGAACCTGTCACTGTGACCCTGCTTAGGATCTAGTGAAGAGAAGGATTTGAAAGGACATTTAAGAAGAACTAGGTAAAGAGCCCCCAGCTGAAACTGAACTGTATACCCAATTACCATATATACTGGAGTATAAGCCGAGTTTTTTTTCGGCGCAAAATTTGTGTCGAAAAACCTGAACTCGGCTTATACTCGGGCCATACAGGTTATTTGATTCCGTGCACACGCACCTAATCAAATGCACATAGTCTCCAGTCATCTTCTGCCGTCTGCTTGAGGGGGCGGTGCTTCAGCTCAGTCCACAAGTCACGGCTGAGCTGAAGAGGTAGGCGGCTGAACTGAACTGTATTCCACTGAACTATTTAACCCACAATATTTAATGGCACATTTAATTAAGT
>CAUYPK010073809.1:0-20701 GCA_963574355.1 Loris lydekkerianus
CAATTTTCGGTACATTTCATCGATTTCCTCACAATAGGACTCTGCTGTGATGGTTTGGCCTGGTTGCAGAAAGTTATAGTGAATCACACCAGCCGCTGACCACCATACAGTAACCATGATCTTTTTTTGGTGGGGTTTCGCATTTGGGAAGTGCCTGGGTGGCTCATCGGTGTCCAATCACTGTCCTGAACATTTCCTATTGTTGTAGAGAATCCACTTTTCATCACACATGACGATCCAATTCAAAAAAGGATCGTTTTGCTTGCGCAAAAGCAATGAAGAACAAACCTCGAAACATGACAATTTCTGCCGATCGTTTAAATCGTGGGCACCCACTTTTCAAGCTTTTTGACCTTTCCAATACGTTTTAAACCATCAAAAAACACATGGGAGCTGACACCCAGTTCTTCCGCCATCCCATGCACCATTTGTGATGGGTCAGTCTCCACCAGGTTCCTCAAATCCTCGTCCTGGATTACTCTAGATCAACCACTTTGGGGCTCATCTTTGAGGCTAAAATTTCCAGAATGAAATTTTGCAAACCAACGTTGAACAGTGCGTTCATTAACACTACCATTGCCAAATGCCTGGTTAATTTTTCAGGCTGTTTCGGCAGCGCTTTGGTTCAATTTGAATTCGTAGAGAAAAATTGACCAAAAATCGCTTAATGACATCATATAGTAATAGGCTGAAAAGAATAAAAAAAATTAAAAGTAGAAAAAAATGAACAGCATCAATGTATAGAGTACAAAATTCTCCATCGTTCAGTATATACCACGACACAGTAGAATAAATATTTATTGAGATACGGAGCTACACAAACACATGACATTAAAACGAACAAAACTTTTGAAACAACCTAAAATAGTTGCTGTTTAAGATATAGCCTTTGGAAGGGAGGAGATCTAAGACATGAAAGGAGACTTAGTAAAGAATCATAATTCCCATGGTTATGGAGAACATCTAATGAGTTCTTGTAGTAAAGCTCTTCTACAACATGCAGAATTGAATTTGAATTGATTCTGGTACCTGCTACATCTGTCATTGTATGGAGGATGAAATGGGGCTCCCTGATTCAGCTGCTTCCTGATTCAGCAGCTGAATTCAGCTGCTCCCTGGTTCAATGCTCTTGAGAAGAGCTTTGTAGGTGGTCCAGGGGAATAGGGTATCTTGGGGGAAGCCTGAGATTGGTGAGATGTCACACCCACCTTCAGAGGAGAGCCCAGTTGTGTCACCTGCTCTGGCATGGTCCCACTAGAGCAAAGAATCCAGGTCATCCCTGCCAAGATGCCTGCCCCTTCCAGAAAGAGGTTTACTCATTTGGAAGCTGAGTATGCATCCCACAGATACATACCATTTGCAGTCCATTCAAGGTCCTCAGTAAATTATGAAAGGGAAGCCCAGTTGAACAGTTCCATAGATGGTCACGATTAAAGCAGAACAAAAAGAAGCAAGGAGTGGAATAAAGGACATCTACCCGTGTCTTCTCCATCTCAATCTGTCTTCCCTTCATTTGGCAATTCTAATTTATTTCATAATAAAAGTTCTTTCAGAATGTCCACATCATGTTTTGGCACATTTTTCCTAAGTACTTGTTTCACTGTATTGTACTCATATTTTACAAGTTCATGTCTTCAGTTAACTGACCATGGAACTGAAGTTTTGTTTTTAAATCAGATTGTCCTTACTTTCCTGAAGAAGGTGGAACTCTAACTCAACCCCTTCGCCCTCGCTGGGTCGCTCCTACTCCTGCTTCCCCCTGGCTCATTTTCTGTGTCAGAGTCACCACTACCTTCTGTGAACAGGTATAAGGATCTAGTTATCTACAATCACTTAAGTTGCCCTGGGCCAGGGGCTTTTGCCCTCTGTCCCCGGCGCCTGCATCCGTGCCTGCCACTTACTTCCACTGCTCAGAAATACATTGAATAAATAAAAGGATCATCGATGTTTGCAAAATGCCTTTAGATACTTTTAAAAATCTCACAGGTTAGATGCATTGCTGTCGTCAATAAATAAAATTTCCATGTCCAGAGGCAGACCTGGAATTGCAAGGTTATTGATAAAAAGTCACCCAGGTAGGCCATATTCTACCATCTTTTTTATGCACAGAATCTGCACACTATCCTCTCAGTTTATCCTTACATGACGGTTTCTTGTCTAAGAATTTAGGCCCATTGGATCAATAACCAAGAACTATCAATTCTGCGTTAATCAAGAGTTAGTTTTATGTACTTGTAAATTAAGGTAGATTATATGCCAAAGTATTGAATCACTACCTATTTTGACTTCAAATGTAATAAAGCTCCTGTATCATATACATAATAATTTTCTAAGAAAATTTGCAGAAAGAAATGGAGTCATTTTGACTTTACCTAGGTGAATGGAGATGGTGATGTTAGAATAGGAGCTCCGCTCCATCACTTAGTATCTAAACATTTTCCCACCACTTTGAATCTACCCTGAAGTCGTGGCTGATTTTCTAGGCGAGGAAGGGTAAAAGTACAACACAAAATACGTAATTCCATTGTTGCTCATTCAAGAGGTCTTTGCTCTTAACCAACCTATGCAGTGGCCAATGTTTAATAAAGTCAAATAAAACAAGACAGAAAGTATGCTTTTCCAACGCTCCTGCAAAATATCGACATAAAATATGTATCAATAGTATCTGATTCTCTGGTGATTTCTACATAGTGGGTAGTATGACTTAATAATGAGAAAAAAGAGAAAACATTCTTCTGTAACAGAAATTTACCATCACTAGCAGTTTACGATGCAAAGTCCACAACATTTTGACTTTGTGATATTCAACGTGCTTTGATGAATGTGTTTTAAAGCCTTTATATGAAACTTATGCAGAGTCATGAACTGAGCAGATTCTTAATAAATCTTAATTGACTGCTCTTTGACTACATTTTGATAATGAGATTTTCTGGTCCCAAGCCTGGGCTTATTAAAACTCACCCTGTTTGGGCTTAGAGATGTTATGTTCTAATCACCTAAATTGCTTTGCTAAACAATATCCATCAGCACTAGTTTTCTGACATAGTTTCCTGACCAATGTAACTTAGTTACTTGCAGTTCTGGTTTTGGCACAGGACCCAATGCCTCCTGCACCTTTTGTTTATTACTTAGGTTAAAGTGACTTGACCCAACTGCTTGTAGGGGCTGAGGAAAGAGACTTGGGCCAGGTCTCTTTGTCATGGCCCAGAAGAGCAATAGACTACGTTTATTTTCCCCTGATGTTGTCTGCCGATCTTGGCATCGCTACAACCGAGTATACATTCACATGTTGCCAGTGGTTATAATCCCAGTTTTAAATGTGCAGCACCAGTGCCCACTGGAGCCTCCGAGGCTCCATTTTGGCAGGAAAATGGTCCCTCGCTGTGCCTCCAGGTAGCTTGTCTACACCTAGCATCACCTGGCATCTATATGCAAGTGAAATAATCTTTCCAATTTGTATTTGGGCAAAAAGCCATCATAGCAGATGGACATGAGTGTATGTAACTTGGAAATTACACATATACATTAAGTATGCAGACTGTGCGTATAAGTTCTTTCTAGGAACATCCAAACATCTGTCTGCTCTGAGCTTTTTTGTATACTGTTTGCACCATATGCCATCACTGTGGGGGGGCCTTGTCAGAGAGGCAAAAAGGAGCACTCGTGAATTTCATGGAAATTGTTTTATAGAGTGAATTTGCTTCATCCAGGAAAAAGGGCCATATAAAAAAATACTATGAACATCTTTGTTATTATTTTGAATAGTAAATTTTAAAAATGCATTTTGGTAGCAAACATCTTGGACGTTATAGAAAAATAATATTTGGCTTAATTTTAAAAATATGTATGATATTCCTATGTTATTTAAGCCTCAATAGATTCATTTAAAGCAGCGGTTCTAAACCTGTGAATCGCGACCCACAGGAACTATATTAAAGGGCCACGGCATTAGGTAGGTTGAGAACCATTGATTAAAGGTTCACCATTACTCCTCTGAATTCTTTCTGTCTGAAACCAAAGCTGCAGGTCTAACTAATCAGCAACTTTATGACTCATCTTACAAGTCAAGGAGTATTTTTAGTGTGTGTAAGTTTTATTTACAGTGGGCCTATCCTAAAAGAATAAATCATTCTTTACTACTTGAAGTGTGAAATCCCCCAAATTTGAAATCCTCTCTAATATAATATTAAAATGTATTCATAGGTATGATTTTAATTTTTTTTACAAGAAGACCATTGTCTTCATATTATGGGTAGCCCTTTTATATTTTGTAATTTTCCAATTTTTAAATAAATTGAATACATGTATTAATTTATCTTTTAATGTGTATTTATTTTTAATAATTGAAAATTAATTTTTTCATTTTTAATCCTGAATTGCAATAGCTTTACCTTTCTTTGTCCTTTTGCATTTATTCACATAAATAAATATTTGTCTATCACTTTCTCTATGCATCCCAAAGGTGTTCTAATATTAAAGTAATAAAATAATACCAAACCATATCACATAAATATAAATTTTCACTAGGCATGGTGGTACAAATTCATAATCCTCCTAGCCTCTGGCTGAGGCAGGAAGATCACTTAAGCTCAGAATTTCAAGGCTTCAGTGAACTGTGATAATGCCACTGCACTCCAACCTACATGACAGAGCAAGGCCCTATCTCCAAAGTAAATAAATAAATAAATAAATAAATAAATAAATAAATAACTTTCCTGCATCTGAGCTTATAATTTTGCTTTTCAATGAATATATATATTAGTATAATGAATTACACATTAAAATTATAAATGTTATAAAACTATAACAATCCATTCAGTGTATAATTTATTGAATAACTTCAGAATCATAGAACTTAATACTACTCTAGTGAACTAATATAAGATATATTTCTGATAACATTTCCAAAATAAACTTGAAATATTTTATTTACTTATATCTTTAAGTTTATATATAACAGAAGCATTAGCAACACATTCAATATTTAAATAATCAGAAATGTTCTAGCTTTAACTAAATTCATCTACTAATTATGAAAGATTAGTTCAAAGTTACATCCATGTTTAATAATGGATTGGAAATAAGCAGTAAAATATAAAATCATAGACCTTGAGGTTTAGAAAGTTACATGTTATAAAAATAATGCACAGGATAAAGTCAATCTAGAGAATATTTAGGGTTTCAACTATCCCTCCATTTAGACATGTAAATTATTTTTCTTCTGCATTTATTTGAAACCCTTATATGTATGCCTCATAGCTATAAGTAAAGTGGCTTGTATATTTTGATTCACTAATCAGGAAAACCTGAGTTTATTTAAAAATCTTGATCATTTAACATTGAATGATGCAAATATTGCAATTAATGAATCAACTAATTATCATCAGTGATATAAATTTGCATTAACATTATGATTAAATATTTTTCATCCCTGGTACATCATTGTGCTGTTACGCCATCTTTATACTTCGGTTATCACAAATATGTTCAGATGATGCCCAGATTCTTCATACTTTAGTTATCAGAAATATGTTCAGATGACGCCCAAATTTAATCCCTCAACCCAGATACGAATCATTAAGAGGACCCTTTATCATATGTAATAGAAGGTATGTTGATAAGAATAAACTCAACCATGAGTTTATTAACCTAAATGGATTCACCAAAGCTCTCAGTTTTGCGATCTTGATTTTGTCAGCACTTGGTATGTTTGTTTGAGTCTTCCTAGAAGCAGATGCCAAAATGTGATTAAATATTTAAGAATTATGTTAGGGAGATAACTCCTGTGGGGGTGAAAAAAAAAAAGGAAAGCAAAAAAGAAAAGGGAGCTGAGGCTGGAGAACCCTCATACTACAATACCTGACCCCAAAGAAAGAGAGGTGGGAACCTTCTAAATTGCCCTGGTGAAATGAAACTGTATGAGAAGCTCAGCAACACTGTTAAACCTTGAACTGAGTTCGAGAAGTCCTTTATCTCCAGGAATGGATCTGTTTTAGCATCTAACAACATTTGGTCACTAGCTGGGCATGCTCTTAGGTAGCATGGCCTTTGGGACAATAGGATTTCAGAGCGTAGCAAGCAGGGTTCTTGGTCAATTATACCTGTAGTAACTCATCTGTATTATCTTGGCCACCACAATTCTGGACAATGACTTATTTCTTCAAGCAGAGTTCTCTAGCTAAGCTCATAAAAAAACTTGGTATTATATTAATAGAATTTGTTTTGCTTACACTAAGAATTACTTTAATCTGCACTGTCAAATATTCATGTTAATAAGATCAGCAAATTCTTTCCACGTTAGCAGATTTCTATCTGGAAGCTGAATTCCAGTGCACTTGAATTGGTGAGCATGGACTCTGAACAAAGAAATTTAAATGGATAATTCAAACTTCAAGGACACCAGCCTATGACATTCACATTATTCACCTTCAACTAAGGCTATACCTGCCTTGAGAAAGAGACAGCGAGCGGGAGAGAGGGTGCTGAAATACACTTCTGAAATAATCTCTCGTGTTCCATGCTGCTGTCCCCAGTGCGTTTGTTAGCTTTGGCAGAGAACAAACCACCCCATACTGAGTGGTGTGAAGCGCCAATTTATTATCTTACTTCTCCTGGTTCCAGGCTTAGCCAGGTTGATTTTTTTGGTCTTCACCACTTTGACTGGGACTGGATGGCCTAGGATGGCCTCACTCACATGTCAGATGTCTTGGATGGGATAGCAGGGAAGGGAGGGATGACAGTAGTCTCTGCCCACATGGTGTCCCATCCCAGAAAGCTGGCCTGGGTGTCTTCACTGGGCAGCAAAAGCGTTTCCAGCGACAGGAAGGACAACTGCAATACACAAGCACTCTTCAAGTCTCTGCTTTTGTCACCTTTTCTTTTATTGTTTTAGTTAAGGCAAATCACAAGGCCAACCCCAGAGTCAGTGTGGTCGCAGCTCTCTAAGGGTATACGGCTGCAGGAAGCTCTGAATAATCGGATCATTCTATCACCCGGTCTGACTAGTCTGTTCCCCGTTTCTCTTCCCCTCTGATCTTCCTCCGTGCCCTACTCAGCCCCCTCACCCCTCGGCATTTTCTCCTCTTCCCTCTTCTAAGCTTATGATTATACAATGAATGCAACCACACCTCCTTCCTTACACTTTCTGATTTGGCTTTTAAAAACATTTACGCTCTAAGGTACATTTTTGCGTATGTCAAATTCATCTGCAATTTGTTAATTTTTATGTCAGCCACCGGTGTTGCCAAGAATCAGAATCCATCCACCTTTTCCTATAATTCACAAAGACCCTGAATGTGTGTAAGTTTTCCTCAGAGAGGAAGCTACAAGAATCTCCCCTAAAACTGGTGATATTATATGAGAAAATGATGGGATTAATGATCCATTTCAACGGCACCTGGTCAGTTTACTCAGTCGTGGCAATTCATTATATTCCCTGATTCTAATAAAATAATAGACATGTTTATTCTTAAATTTAGTTGTTGCTTGAATGTGAAAATTAGGGGGTAGAAATTGAATAATATATGAGTTATTAGAAACTATAATTTTCTACCATGTGGCTTTTCTGTCAGCTAACTGCATTGAGTCTATTATCACTATAATCAGTTGCTGAAGATGATAAACATGAAAGCAACACGCTAACAATAAAAAATAAAATAAATGCTGTGGAGTGAGTAGCACTTTTGCTTGTAATCCAGGCTGTTTCTAAAGTTTGCAGAGTAAGGCTGTGCATTAGAAATCCTTGTAGGCTCGCTGCATCCCTGCTGTTCTCTAGATACAGCTGTGTGGGTGACTGTACATTGTCTTAGTCTTCATTTTAAATTCATACGCCACATCTATGCAAAGCTACATTGGGCACCACTTGGTGCAGATGATAATGATACTTGAATTTTTATTCCCACAGCTAAGCCTCAAACATCGTCTGTTGACCTGCTCTCTACAGATATTTCTAATCTCAATTCCTAGACCCCTCTCCACCACTCGAAAGTCTGCCAGGTCGATTTCACTTTAACATACGTTTAGAGAAAAATAATTAATTAGATTTTTCATTTGATTCAAATTACCAGTTATTCAATTTTGTATTTTTAAACTCTGTGTGTGTGTGTGTGTGTGTGTGTGTGTGTGTGTGTGAGCATGTTGGTAAAGGGAGGAACAGGTAAGACAGGCACTTGGCACTTGTTTTCTGCAGGTGTTATTCATCTTTTGTGATTCAGATCCACTTTGGGGTTCTAGTGAAACGATACATTTTCACATGGTTGAAGGATAAAGACTGTCCCCTTGACTTTGACTTAGTGTCCGGTTGTTATGAAACGTACTTTCTATTGGGGCTTCCACTTTGCAGTAGCCCACTGCTTGAACACATAGAAAATCCTTGTGTTTTGTGATGCCTATCAGGTTGCTGACCCACAATTGTAGTTCTTACTGATTTTAATCCATGCTCACTATATATTATATATGCTGAGCCTTGGGATTGCCCCTTTATGGCTGCATGGGGAGCAATTTGAATATTGCGTATTCATTCATAATCTACACACATTCATCCAAGTAAAGTTGTTTTTTAGTAATCCTCCTGTTAACAATAATGACCCTGGTACTTTCCAAATTCTTATTCTCTATTGCCATCTTCCTTTTTCTAGCAATATCTTAGCAAATAAAATCTGATTTCCTGCTGAGTAATTCCTTTATAAAACAAGCAGCTCTAATTTCCATATGTAATAATAGGAATTTAAAGTATATATACTTGTTAAAATCATTTTAGCTTTTTATATACAAGGCTCCAGAAAACAAATGAAAATGGATATTTTTATTTATAGCATTGTAGTTTTTATTCAGCTCTAAGAACTGACATGTCATTTTTAACTCATCAAATTGTGGGTTTTTTTTTTTTTTTTCTTCTAGGACTATAATGATGAAATTCGTCAGGAACAACTACGTGAATTATCTTATTTAAATGGCTCAGAGGACTCTGGTCGTGGCAGAGGTATTAGAGGCAGAGGGCTCAGAATAGCTCCCACAACACCTTCAAGGTACATTTGTTCTTTCTGTAAACAAATCAACAGTTAAAGAAGATGGTAGGCCTGTGTCATTAAGCTCACAGCTAGGAATAAACAACATCCACAATGATCACCATCACCACAACAAAAACAATAATGATGAATGCTTATGAGGCATGTGAGAGCTTTACATATATTAGCTCATCAAATCCTCCATACTAAGAGATATCTCTATTTACAGGTGAGAAAATGATGTACAGATAGGCGTACGGGATTCACCTAAATACACATAGGCGGTCTGATTCCAGAATTCGTTATTTATACTATTAACTATGAATTCTTTTAATAACTAGTCTTGCAAAATAAGGGTGTCAATTCTGGAAATTAGATTTAGAAAGTAAAGCAGCAAACCTGGGACTTTTTTACTTTCTTGTTCTTTCCCTAAGATTAGGAAGCACAAACGATACAACCATTTACCTCTTTGAACCCTGATAACCTTGTGTGGAGAGAAAATTATAAAGTGTGTGCCTTAAATGGCCCATGAATTGACGTAGTTTGCTGGGCAAGAAAATAGGAAGAGAGACAGAAACAGAGAGAGAATCAGAGATAAATGAAGATAATACATAGACCATCAGCCCCAAAAGGCAGAAGGACACTGCTTGCATTGCTGATGGCAAGGATATTTAAAATTCAGATACATTTCACTTAGTAATACCCTGCCCTTGACAATTAGAGAAGTCTATATTTGGTTCTATTCACTTTGCAAAGAAATTGGAACCTTTCTGTATTAAATTTTGTTTTGTTTTGAATACTGAATTTGTTAAGCTTTCAATAGAAGGTACTGTTTTTCAAAAAGGTAAAGTAAGAAATATTCATAGCCTTCACACCGTGACTGTGGGATTCAATCATTCTCTTCACCCTATTATAGTTGGCCTTTAAATCTCTAAAGAACATAGATCTAGAATATTATTTCATATATCATAAAGAAATTATTTTAAGAGATGCTAAGATATTTTGCAGATTCAATTTGTTCCTTAAATTATATTCCAAATATTTCAACTACCACTGTCAACATAACCACTGTTCTTGACATTTAAATCATAAATATTTCAAAATTTTTCACAGTTGGTAGGAAAAAAGTGAAGAAAGATAACTTTCCAAATAAAATATCAAGGAAATAACTTATTGTAGGTAAAATGTGGTGATTCTGGAAATTAGATTTAGCTAAAAGCAAAATTTCTGAATATGTTCAATCCAGAGATTATAATTATATTATCTTTATACAATGAAAAATGGAGCTCTGTAACATTCAGATCACTTGCTTATTGCGAAGAATTAGTGTGACACAATGCAATGCTGTCATTTTTAAACAGCATCAGTCTTTTTGCACAATTGTAGCCTCATCCTGATGGATTTTGCAATGGTATCATCGCAAGTCATCTTTACTGGATTTAATCAAAAGAGTTAAGTCACATGAAATTGCCACTTGTGTAGTTCAAAAAATGCCAATTTTAGCAATTTTATGTGGTTTATCCTAAGTGTACATTTAGAATGCCCAATGAAAGAATGTAAACTTTCTGTTCTTTACTCTTCGAAATTGGGATCATTTAGAAAAAAAAATAATGTATAAATCTGTATTTGATGTTATAAATCACTACATAAATAGATTACATTGTGTTATTAATGTTCCTTAATAGAATATTGCATTTGCCATATTTAAATGGTCCATATAAGATTTTAATGTCAACCCTTTAATATCATGCCCTTATTCAAAAATTTTAATCTATTTAGTACTTGAATAAAGAATACTGCTGATTCCTTAAATGGTCTAGATTTTTACATCTTCTTAGAAGAAAAATTTTATTGAAACCTTTTGCTATTTCATATCCTATATGTTCTACAGATGTGATACTACATACATGAAAAGAAAAAATAATTGAAGTAATTTTAATTGGAAATTAAATTTTACTTCCAATGCTATACTGATATCATTATCGTTACTAACATTAATGAAAGTAAATGGAACAGAATCTTTGTTATCATCTTTTTCAAACAACATAATGAAATGTATCTGTAATTAAAAATGAATAAGGCAATAGCTTCATAAAACAAAATCATTTTGATAAGAAAACTTTGGAAAACATAAGTTAAAAGATGCTAATTTATACATATTTATGAAAGTATTAGTTTATGAAGTTATTCATTTACGCTTATATGCAAAAGGATGGTGCCTAGAACATTTTAAAATTCTATAATAATTTGTTGAAATGTATTTAATTAAAATAATTTACATTTCAATAAACATATCTATAACTCTCTAATCTTCCAATTATAATGCATACCAGAGGACAAACCACTGTATCTGTTTAATAATAATGCATTTTACATAATTGAAAAATGAAAATATATGACGTCTCTCACACATATCAGCACTGCATGCTGCAGTGAGAGCAAGCAGTGGAAAATGAAACATTGCAGGCAAATGTTGAAGGGTTTTGTTTACTGCAAGGAGAACTAATAATTAGAACAAATGAAGTTTGTTAAGAGTCAAGTAATCATATTTGTTTCTAAGAAGAAATATGCTGCCAACACTGTGGGTGATGCAGAACAGTTGGAGTGGTTGAGAGAGAGATGGAGAAGGAGAAAGAGCTAGAGAGAGAGACTGACTTACAGCAGGAGAGCCCAGGAGAAAACAAGGCTATTATCCAAGACAGACAGAACTCAACAGCACCTGGTGTGTAGACAGATAAGACCAAATTAGAGGTTAAAGTATTGAGGAATTAATGCCAATTTAAATTTTGGAGAAGTGTGGCCCAAGACAAAGATAACTCTCTAGTGCCCACCCTCATAAGAGATTGATGATATTATCAACCCAGATTAGGTGAAGGGTCAAGTTAAATGATGAATTATAATTATTCCTGTAATTAATCCTATCTCTATGGATTGCTAGTGTGACCTTAGGCAGTTGACTTGTACTCTCTGTGCCTTGGTTTCTGAACTTAGAGAATAGCTTAGAACTGCCAAGATGCTTACATTAGGTGAGGAACACAAGTATAAGGCAGTGGTTTCCAATTAGCCAGTATGATTAAATCACTTGGGCTGTCTGCCTGCAGAGACTGTGGTTTAGTTGGCCTGGAATATGGGCTGAAATGTGGAATTTTTTAAAGATCATCAAGTAAATAATATGCAGGGAAATTAGGGAATTTCTGACATAAGAAACACAAACCAAGATATAACATTATGGTAGGAAGGAAACAAGTGTCCATTAATAGAGTTAGGGACTGCAGGGGAACCATGAGAGGAAGAGAGAAGATCCAGGGCAGAAATCGGGGACACCAAGATTCCACAATGAGTTCAGGAACAGGCGCCAGTGCAGGAGGCTGAGGAGTAAGAAAGAAGAAAGAGGAAAAGAGGAGAAAAGCAGGGTCATAAAAGTCCAAAGAAACATTTTCCAGATATTAATCCACACCTTAAATATGATAGGGGAGGTGCGCTCACATGGAGATGTAAAAGATTCTAGTGGATTTGGACATTGGTAGACTACTGGTGATCTCAGCCAAGAGTGTTTTCAACAGAGCAGTGAAAGTAAGAACCACTAGATTGATTACATGCAGTTCAGGAATGAGCAGGAAGAAGGAAAAGAAGCATGGAAAACAATCCTTCAAGAAGCCAGAACAGTGAAAAGACTACTGTGGTGTGTATTTAGCCAGGGGCAGTATCCTAAAACAGGTGACATTAATCTTGACTTGAATTGGAGGGGGGAGAAACAAGGTTAATAATCCAAGGAAGGAATGTAGTGTAGACAAGTTCAGACAATTAAGCTCAAAAACTTATCCTAGAAAAAGGGCTTCAAAGGGTGGACTAGGCACTGGCGTCGATGGCATAGCTTCCCAAAGGGAGTACTTCCAAGGTGACCCAAGTCATATTCAACAATAAGGTATGTAGCCCTTCTCCTAGAATGAGTTCTCGAACTTAATTGTCAGACCTCATAGGTGTTAATGAGTCAAGGTTCAGGGATAGGTTTGCTAGGGATGTGTCTGGTAGTCAGTCGATGAAGGAATGGAGAGAAATAAGGTTTGATGCAAGCATCACATAATTTGTGGACAGGAATAATTGTTATAGATTGAGAAATCTGCATTTAACTCATTAGGGGAAAAAAATACACCTCAGGGTTAGGTAGTTATAGTACTTATCCATGATTATTTAGTGGTAGGTCCAAAGACTTATGAATATAATTTAAAGCGGGGTGAACGCATAACTTATCACGCACACACGGACACTTCTGAGAGTGGTAGAGTGCTGGTGGGCACGGGAAGCCAGGAATACACTTGGGAAGCCTGGATGGGCCTCATTTTGCTCATGAGGAATCAGATAGGTGCCTGGAAGCCCCGTGAAGGTAAATTGGTTTCTACTGTGTACATCCTTTTTGACAGATGCCTCTGTATATCACCATGATAATGGAGAAGGTGCTATTTTCAGCTGTGTTGTACCCTAAGCAGCAGCGGGCTTGTGGGCCTTTTGTATTTCACCTTCTCCCAATCTCGGAGCGTGTTCCATACACATTAGACTCACAGTAAGTTCTCTGGCAGCTTCTCTATTCATCAGCTCCATAATCTATTTAAAATTTTTAAAAGCTTTACCAGCGTTCTTCCTCTTCACTCATAAAAGCTCATTTTTTGTAAGCAAGAAAGAGCAAGCCAGCCGACTGCTATTCACAGCAGAAGGCATAACCCGCGTCCCCCTCTGTGGGTTCGGCCAAACAGCGTGATTGTTGACATGCCAATGAGCATCATTTTTTCCCAAAGCTTTAGTGTGCCTGCTGAAAGCAGTGCTTTCTAGAGGCCAACCTTTCAGACATAATAAAAAGTGAAATGACTGTGCTTTGGCCCAAAGATTTCAGACAAACATTCAACCTTTCTAAAGGCCTCAAAATACCATAAAAGTTGGCTGCAACTGTTTGATATTACGCTTTAAATGCAAGTTACTTTTGTGTGAAGAACTGCAGAGTATTTCAGTCTGTTCTTTTCATTGCAGAGGACTAATGCACTACGTATCCCACTAGCATCGTAGTTACCATAGTAAAATGTACTGTGTCAGAGATGTCACCAACTCAGAGGAGGCCATGCATGATAATAAATCAGTGATCATGAATTGGTCTTTTAAGTGACCCCAAACTTAAGCTGCTATAATAAACAGAATGATATCACCATGGCCAGAGTTTTACATTTTATTAAAATGCAGACAGATATATTTTTTTCTTTCTTAGAAGTCATAATACCACACATCCCTGCCATAAGCCCCAGTTGGAGGAGACGTAGCCAGATAGCAGCTGAGTTGCAGAAATGGTCCACTGTGTACAAATGGTGCTCCAATTTGGGTCATCTTGGAAAATTTGGAATACTATTGGGGCAAGTTTGGGTATTTTTTTGTTTTCTGCTTCAGTTTTTCAGTTAAATAAACACAATGACACAGTGGTGCTCATGACATATGTGATTTTCACAGGAAGTCATAGTCAGTATTGGCAAATGTTTTCTGCTGTAGAGATTAAAACACTTTATGTATTGAGTAATCTCCATTACTTCTTGGCCTTTTGGCTAAGATCAAGTGTATATATTAAGTAATCTCTATTGGGATAGGGAGAAAAAGAGAGAGATGTGTGTTTCTTCCATTGTCTGAGTCGTGAGGTCTATTCTGTTCTCGTCCACTTTGGCCCATCCCTTGTGTCTAATCTGTGCATGACCTGTTTTTCCAGGGGCCGTGGAGGTGCCATTCCTCCTCCCCCACCACCTGGACGAGGTGTTCTCACCCCTCGAGGAACTACTGTGACCCGTGGAGCTCTTCCAGTACCCCCTGTAGCAAGAGGGGTCCCTACCCCTCGAGCCCGGGGGGCACCAACGGTGCCAGGATACAGGGCACCCCCTCCTCCAGCCCACGAGGCTTATGAAGAATATGTAAGTACTCTCAAGAAACAAGTTTGAGGAAGAGTTTGAGTAATTGACTGATGAACAATTTAAGCATCAAAAACACTCATATACCATGAATATAGCAGGTAACATTCGGTGCATAAAACGAACATCATGTACAATGGAATTTAAGCAGTGCATTTAAACAAGAGCATTTTGAGAAAAGCTTTTATTTTATAGCTGTCATCACTGTTATTGAAAATCACTTGGATGCTAAGAATCAAACAATCTTGAGGTTTTCTTATCTGTAGAAGGCTTGATCAGATTTCAGATGAGAAACAGTTATAATTATAACATCAACATACATGCATATATTCAGAAAATCCATCAGAGGCATAAAACAGAAGTATTTGAGAAATATAATGTGATTTTACTATTTGCTTTGGTAATAATGTAGCTGTTCTTTCATTTGCAAATCCTGACTCTTTCTTTCACTATGGTAAAGATATGGATTGACACAAAGAACTCAAAAAATATATAGAATGAACAGTAGACATGCAGCATTTCTGAGGACCCCCTACACACACATGTTCTATCTCTTGGTCATCTTATATACCCCAACGCCTTTTGACTGTTAGTTCAACTTTTTAGTACTCTACTTCTCACATTACGGGTCTTGTGCCATTTCTCCTAGTAGATTGTGAACCTGTAAAAAGAGAGTTTACTATTCACTCATGTGACTATCCGGAATCTGCTATAAATGTTAAATTAAATCCTTGCAAGCCAGATCACTGTCCCGTGAAACATTCATTTGGCCTTTAGTCTCTCCAGCACACCCGCCCCCTGATCAAGGTGTTGGTTTTATTCAACCACCCCATCCTGTCCCCTTTAATATCTTTTGTGAATTTATATTATTAAATGTAAACTCTTCAGATACAGCTACTATTATATGCTGGGCACTTAAAACTTATAAATATCTTATGGAGCAGTTAATAGCCAATTGAAATTTAATCCTAAAATAAAGTAAACATAATATATAAGTGTCACCAAGAATGTATAAATGCTTACTGTATGTTTGGTTTTAAGAATAATGATACTGCTTAAATATGAAACATTGACTAATATCTACAAGAGTGAAGAAAAATTAACTGTAGAAATCACTTCTATTGGAATGGATGAAATGTGTTCACTTAAAGTGATCTGTAATATATCAAATATCAATATTTAAAGCCTTAGACGATCTTAAAAGCCTTTGCGATCTCAAATTGCAAAGCCAGAAGCAAAAAACCTACTCTACCCTGTAAACAAGCCCTTATGTCAGAAAACACAGGAACAGGCCTCAGCTCTGCCATCTCTTGCCTGAGAGTTGGTACAAGCAAAGTAAGAACTTGTTCAATGAATGAGCTAAACATTCACATTAGGATTTCTGGAATCACTGTTTATCTCTGAGGAGACTTTCAACTCTACAATTCTTACGTACCTCATCACAACGGTGTTCTTGTCCTCTAAATTAAAAGCCTAAACAGATTATTTTTTCAAAAGTTAATAAGAAAAGTTTTTCAAATAATGGTGGTCAACATTGTTACTAATCAAAGAATTTACACCATATACATGGGACTACCAACGAGTACAGGATTGGCAAAACAGAATTGTAGTGTTTTGTGTGCGTTCAGTTTATAGTGAATAAATCACTAGAATATGAAGCAATAAAAACAAGGGCATAAAGTGAAAGGGCTTGATTCTGAACAGGTAAATATAGGATGGGGGTGTTTCTTTAGAAAAGATAAAAGAAAATATGAAAGCCATGTCATGTGAAATGGCAACTTAATTATTAAAGCATATAGTGCCTTTTATTTCGTTCACCCCCTTATTCACTGAGTCTCTGTCTAATATCAGGTCTGTTCTGAAGGTCCTGGAATCTGTGAGTAAATCAGACCAATGTCTGCCTTCACGGAGCTTAGAATTTAGTGGGTGGAGACAGAAAAGGGTAATATATGAATAAAGGAATAAGCACATTTAGTAAAGTTTAAAAACAATGATATGAAGGTGGTATTGTGTGAATACAGGTTCACAAAATCCAGTAAACGGGATATCAGGTCTTAAGAAAGACCTGGACCAAAAAAGAAAACTTAGGACCCTCTCCCCTTTCTCATCTTTGCTTTCTCTGCATTTCTGTTTTCATTCCATTTCTATGTACAGATGAGATGTTTTGGCCTCTCTGATGAATGTGACTTAGTACATAAACATGCCCAGCTCTACTTACCAACAGACACTGGCTGGCTGGCTCTCAGTCTTGACCCAGATCCCCAGGCAGAAGAATCATATTCGGTCAGGCTTGTCAGGCATCCAGCTATAGTAGTTACCTATGAATCTAGGGAGGAGATCATCTGAAATTACACCTGGATGTCACAGCTAGGGGAGGAGAGGAGTTCACACAATGCAGGCATAGTTATTGGGGAACCCCAACCCCCCGTAGGACAATATAAGGAATGGGAAAAGTATTATAACCCTGACTGATATCTCCACATCTATCTATGAGAGGATACCGTTGATAATAGGGAAAAGTATATGGATACTGGTTTTGAAAAACTATTTTCTATCGTAGTTAGTTTAAACCTCTCCTATATCAAGTTTTATGTGTTAATTTTTTTCCTAAAGCCAATCAATCAGCACACAAAAGCCTGCTACACGGCTGATAGGCTGCTGGCTGCAATCTCTGAATTCCTCAGTACCAAACCAAGATTAACACCCAAGAACCACTACTCTCTGCTCTAATTTTAGACTATTGATTTCTTTGTTCAGGGTATCAAAAACAAAAGTTGAAGTGTTTCAATAATAAAATAATAGCACCATGCTGAGTTGATGGTGAAAATCTCAATGGAGTTCTTCACTTTTGGATAAAATTTCTCTGAAAAGCTTCCCTTTATTATAAATCACACTATGAGTCAACTCACTCTTCAGTATTCTTTCTCCCCTCCTGAGCATTCAGTTTCTGAGCACATTAAATGTATTTAGGTAATCAAATCTATTTCTTGCAGCTGGCCTGACAAGAAACAGCTTACTGTAATTGAGATTTCTGTTTAAAACTGTAAGCGTTAGCTGTGTTTAAAAAAAAAAAAAAAAAAAAGTGAATTTTAGTGGAATTGTTACACATCCTAACCAAAACCTTAAATATTTTAAAGGTTCTTTTCATTGACATTCTGCTATGAAGACTACATTTATATTATATAGATCTGTCATCAGGATTGGAGGAGATTTGGAAGGTTAAAAAGTAGATTTCAACAAAAACTTTCATACAACAAAATATTAAGCTTATCAGCTATACCAGTGAATAAAAAGTTAAAAGAGAATAAACTAAAACTTTTGAATACTACCAGGTTCTAGTCACTGTATATTAATTTACTTACTCTTGTGAGAATACTATCGACTAGTTATTGATTTCACTATTTTAGTAGGTGAAGAAACTGAAGCTTGTAAGTGGGAACTCACACATATTTATAGGGATCATTTGTACTTCATACTCCCATGCAGACCGCTAGTCAGTGTTTGAGCGCTTAGTCTCTGCATAAGCACCTCCAGCTACTGAGAACTCAGTACCTCCAGAAACTAGGTGCTGGAAGTATAAAAACTGTGGTGAGAGACACTGGCTCTACTCTGAAAAGTATGCCATCTAGTGGTAGTCTAGCAGCATTTAACATGTATTTGCTACATAAGGCTCTTTGTCCACTTCCATAAGAAGTCATTTTTGCTATTATCTTCTCCCACTGACATCCTAAAGGCAGTGTCTCTTAAATTTATTTTCTCTTTCTAAGTAAAGTGCTTCATAGGAGCAATTGAACTGAAACTACTTAGGATATTTTTGCAACAATATTATAGAAATGCACATCAACATATCTATTTTACTTAAGTATTAAATGAACAACAGTAGAACCTAGTATATATTAAGGGCCAAATACAGACTATACATACTCCCAGTAATGGCAATGAATGTTTTGCCATGAACCTCTTAGAGGATGGGGAAAACAGTCACAGCAGACCAGGGTAATAGGTATAACTTTGACAAGTAGAGAGAAAAGGGAGAATGTTCCATGTAACAGGGAGAGTAAGGGCAAAGACTAATAATAATAATAATGGACTTTTGAAAGCAAATTTAAAGAATCTGGGAGAACAATTTGGTGAAACAGAGTTCATTTAACGTAGCAGCGAAAATAATATAGGACAGGAAAATAGACTGGAGTTAAAAATGCCCTAAAACGTTGAGGTTCTAACTTTACTTATTAGAGTAAAATGCCCCCCCAAAATTTTGGAGCTGACGATAAACTAAGATTTGGGAGAATTGTATGATTCTCAGTTGCTTAGACTGGATTGGAGAAGAGAATGAAAAAAGGGAAGAAGATTGGGTGGCACCTGTGGCTCAAAGGAGTAGGGCACCTGCCCCATATGTCAGAGGTGGCAGGTTCAAACCCAGCCCCCACCAAAAAGTGCAAAAAAAAAAGAAAAAAAGGAAGAAGATTTAGGGAATTAACAATACTGAGGCTTACTGAGATGTGGCCTTAGCTTTAAGAGTAGGAATGGGAGTTCAAATACGTACGTCACTACCAAAGTTTTGAGACAGACTATGTTATGGTCTGTTATTTCCCTTCTAAGGAGCACAGTAACAGCATCCTTTTGGATTCACTCCTGCAAGTTCCACCCTGCTCAGGTTATCAGAGTTGCTGGGAGGGCTTCATTTGTTTCTATCTGCACGAATTTTACATTTCTTGATTTTTGTGTGTCTCAAAACTTTCTTAATAACCTAAATATCAAGGCCAAAGGTAAAAGTGAATATGAAAACAACAGGGTTTTATGACAGCTGGTTGTGGGAGGAGTGTGTAAAAGCAGTGAAGACTCACTGAAAGGTGTGTTTGTGTACGGGAGGTAGGAGAAGAAGGGGCCTAGGCAGAAAGGTGGTACTAGGGAGTCACGGGTAGCGAGGATGGTGACCTGGAAGCCAAAGAAGCTCCTTGCCATGATTCGGGAGGGGCCTTTTGAATGTGTTTGCAAGGATCATCTTTCTTTGTTGCAAAAGGAAGGCATTTTACCTGCACACAGTTGAGATTACATCCCCACCTGTCCGACATTCCCTTGGGTCACATGGTATGGAGGGGGCATGGCTATTTGGGAGATCCTGATAATAAGACTTTAGTTGGAAATTTATTTAGTTTGGATTTACTGCCATAGTTTTACTTACCATATATACTCAAGTATAAGCCAAGTTTTTTCAGCACAAAATTTGTGCCAAGTTCGGGTTTTTCGGCACAAATTTTGTGCCGGAAAAAACTCGGCTTATACTCGAGTATATATGGTATATTATTTGGGCATTGCTATGGTTGTGTTGTAGAAATTATTCCAGGAATACTGTCAGCATCTCATCTGGTGTCATGACACGAGTATTCACAGAGGTCTTACCATGCTTTGTAATTGTGAACTAGGGCTCTGACGCAGGAAGGACGTGGATAGGAGTGCTGAACTTGGGTTTAAGTGGTACTGGGCCAGAATTTGTTCCGTGGAAAACTGTTTCTTATCATTAGCTCACCTATGAAAGAAACTTCTTAGAGTTTTACATGAGTTCAGCAACAATGCTAATAGTCTATGGCAGGGGTGGCGAACACGCGGATAGAGCCGCATGTGGCTCCTGGCCAAAATGAATTTCGGCTCTTTGCCTCTTATCATTATTTTGTATACTGTGGCTCTTTGCCAAGTTTGGATTTTGTTATGCTGCTTCTGAGGAGGGACCTCTGAGGAGCGATCTCCGAGTGCGTAGTC
>CAUYPK010073810.1:0-20127 GCA_963574355.1 Loris lydekkerianus
TCTCTGCCTAGTTTGTTTCTTACAAGGGTTTATGTGAAACTTAGTAAATGTGGAATGTAAATGTCTTAGCACAATAACTAAGAAAATGCCCAGAAGGCTATGTTAACCAGAGTGATGAAAATGTGTCAAACGGTCTATGAAGCTAGTGTATGATGCCCCATGATCGCATTAATGTACACAGCTATGATTTAATAAAAAAAAAGGAAAAAAATAATTTTTATCATAGAGGAGTACTAGATTTCACTGAATGCTTTTTCTGCATCTACTGAAATGATTGTGTAGTTTTTGTTTTTGTTTATATGGTGAATCACATTTATTGGCTTGTTATGTTAAGCCATCCTTGACATCCCTGGGATGAAGCCCAGCTGGTCATGGTGAGTTATCTTTTTGATGTGCTGTTGGATTTAGTTTGCTGGCATTCTGTTGAGGAGTTGCTTCTGTGTTCATAAGAGATACTGGTCTATCATTTAGTTTTTTGGGGTTTTTTGCAGTTTTTGGCTGGGGCTGTGTCTGAACGCACCACCTCTAGCACATGGGGCCGGTGCCCTACTCCTTTGAGCCAGAGGCACCGCCTTATAGTTTAGTGGGTTTTTTTGTTGAGTCCTTCCTTGGCTTTGGTAATATGTAATACTGGTTTCATAGAATGAGTCAGAGAGGACTCATCCTTCATGTACGAGTTCTCTGAATATCTGGGAGAATTCAGCTGTTGGGTCTTTTGCTGTCCTGGGATTTTTTTTTCTTTCGAGATATTTTGTAACTGATTCAACCTCACTACTTGTTATTGGTCTGTTATGATTTCCATTTCTTTCTGATTTAAACTTTTGGGGTGCATGTTGCCAGGAGTTTGCCCATTTCCTCTGGATTTCCTAGCTTGTGTGCAGAGTTGTTCACAGTCGTCTGGCGTGATCAGTACCTTTCTGTGACATCTGTTGCAATGTCTCCATTTTCATTTCTGCTTGAATTTATTTGAATTCTCTTTTCTTTTCCTGGTTAATCTAGCTGAACCAACTTTTTGTTTCATCTATCTTTTGTGTTGTTTTTTGGTTTTAATTTATTTAGTTATGCTCTTGTTATTTCTTTTCTTCTGCTAGTTTTGGATTTGGTTTCTTTTTTTTTTTTTTTTCTTTGAGGTGTGATGTTAGGTTGCCAATTTTTTATCTTTCTACCTTTTTTATTTAGGCATTTAACACTATGAATTTCCCTCCTCGCACTGCTTTTACTGCATCCCAGATATTTTGATAACTCATGTCAATTATTATTTATTTTAAAAAACTTTTTAATTCCATTTTGATGTCATCATTGACATAGAGATTATTCAGAAGCAGGTTGTTTAATTTCCCCGTATTTGTACAGTTTGGAGAGTTCCTCATTGATTTCTAGTTTTATTTCACTGTGATCTGAAAATATACTTGATATGATCTGTATTTTTAAAAATGCACTGAGAATTGTTTTGTGGCCTATCATATGGTCTGTTCTGCAGAATGTTCCATGTGCTGATGAGAAGAACAGATATGCCGTTGATTTGGGATTAGAATGTATTGTAAATGTCTATTAGGTCTATTTGTCCTGTAGCCCACTTAAATTAAGAAAAAAGAAAAGTAAATTACTTACCATTTCCTTAATAATATTCACAAGGTTAAACACATTCAAATCTTTGTTGTAATTTAAGATATGAACACTCAAGTGTCTGTTGAGCTATCAACTAGTTTTACCCATAGTAATATCTGGATGTTATCCATCATACACTTCAGAACCAGGACCAAGATTGAGCCAACATTTTATTTTTTAAAGCCCACATAGTCTTACAAAGGAATTTTGACTGCTATCTTACTTTAAATGCTCACAGTGTCTCGAAATCATTGTAAAATTGCATGACTTGGTATATCTAAAATGCCCAGGGCAAGAGATATTGGACCAGTAAAAATTAGTAGATGTTGGTGCCATTTTTCTTTTTAATACAATGTTAAAAAATAGAACTTTATGGATGTTTAAGGATGTCCACTTTATAATACACTTTCATGTATGCTGCTAAGTGAAGAGGAGTTTTTCCCTCTTTCATGGAAGAAGAAACACAGAAAATTAAAGTGACCTATATATAGTTTATGTAGCTACTTAGAAAACAACACCAGGTCTGCCTCTCCCTCCTGCAGTTCTTGTTCTGTGTGTCACCACTGCTCACACTGCCTTTGCAGATGGCTGCTTCCAGTAGGATTCCAGCTTGTTAAGCCAGCGAGTAGATATGCACTGGACTAGTGTTTATAACTGCAGTCAAGGTTAAGGAATATTTTTGTTTGTTCTCTGAAAAAGTGATAGTTAAAGGATTTTCTTACTCGCTTAAGGAGACTATAATTTTTGTTCTCTGGGGAAGTGATAGTTAAAGGATTTTCTTACTCACTTAAGGAGACTATAATTATCTTTTGACATACCATTCTGAGAATGGAAGTCCTATATCAATGCAAAATTAACCTTCATAACCCTCTCATGTACACGTTTAACTCACCTAACATGCTATATTTTTAAAAGTGTAGAATTACATTACATAGAATTGTGATGAAAATGTTGCTGCCAAACACAAAACAACAACAAAAAGGAATAATAAATATCCAAAGGTAAGGGCCTTTTTCTCTCCCAAATCAATTTCATTATTCCAAGAAGAAAAAAAAAAAAAAAAAAAAGGCTTTTTCTCATTTAGCAAAGCAGGTCCCCTAAGTAAAGGACTATTCAAAATTAGGTTTATATGATATGAAGGTAGGAAATGTCTTTTAATGTGGGAATAGGTATTTTATTTCCGAGGGCTGAAATTCCATGAAGAATAGACATTAAAGCCATTATTGCTGATGTGTGAGCAAATAAAAATTCATAAATACATAAAGTGAGAGTACGAGCAAGCTTTGTGCTACTCTTATTAAGTTCTAACATAATAGTATCTATCTGGGTTACAATAACATGAAATAATAATTCACCAAAAATAATTACCACTAAATAACCCCCAAAGAAGATAGGCACAGTAAGTATAATTTCAAAAATATTTTTATACAAAGGAGTATTTTTTTAAAATTTAATGTTCCCTTTAAAATACAAAAAATGTTCAGTGTTTCATATAGTAATCAAGTTGACAGCTTTTATAGAACACGTGACGTATATCCTCTTCCACGTTAAAGCCACACAAACTAGTCTGACTTTGGTGATAGTAACACACCTTGGGTTCAAAGTCACCACACAATCCTAAAATTATCAGAATAAGAATTAGAGTAAAACAATGCACACTGCCTTACACACACACACACACTCATGCACATACCTTCTACTGGTGAAACTGAGTTGTGAATAAAAATTAAAGAATCCCGTAGTCAAGTTTTATAGTAAATAAAATGGCGCATGTGAATGCATGAAGGCTTTTTCCGTTGGAAGAAGCTTGCAGCATTACTGGGTCATGAGGGCGTCCCTTGTACGCATATCTCAATTGGAGCACACTCGTTTCTCACAGTCCTCTACATCACCTCTGTGCCTAGGATGGTGATCAAAATACCAGTATACTAGAAGGGAAAAACCTCCTGCTGTTTTGTTGATAAGATTGTGTTTCCATTTTTTCTCCTTTTTAAAGATCAGCATGAGCTAAGTTACTATGAAAATTTATTTATGGGTTAGAAGCTATATTCATTAAAGTCTGGCAAGCAACTGAAATACATAATGAGGCTAGAACCAATATTTATGCATTTTTAAAACATAATTTAAGTTACACATTCTCTTAAATTTTACAGATGTATTACTGTTTCTAATTATGCAGACGTGCATATCTACAGCTAGATACACCAAAAATTATATTTCATTTTTAAGCATCACTTAAAGATGTCACATAGAATCCAGATGCAGTGGTGTGCACCTGTAGTCTCAGATATCTGAGTGGCTGAGACAGGAGGATGGCTGAGCTTAGGAGTTTGAGACTTACCTGGGCAATATAGCAAAACCCTATCTCAAAAACAGATTTTTGATAAAATTCAAATAAAGATGCAAAACAAAATTTGGAGTGCCAGATGTCCATTACTTGAGTTTCTCTGACCTTATAAATAAAAAATAGAATTTGAAAATTACCTATTGGTGTGCTCACTTTGGCAGCACATATACTAAAATCGGAATGATACAGAGAAGATTAGCATGGCCCCTGCACAAGGATGACAGACAAATTCATGAAGCATTCCATGTTTTTTTCTGTACAAAATAAAAGAAAATAAAATTACCTATTGATGAAATCATACTGTAAGACAATATACTTTTACCATGAAAAACTCCTATGAAAAATTATAATTGTTTAATTTGCTTTAACCTCTGTCCATAAACAGAAATTATAAAAAGATCTCAGATAATCAAAAGAACTCATTAATTCCACACACTGTAGCCAAAGTCATCTCACCATAACATTAATATTATCATGTAATGGAATTGAGAGTGCAGCAGTGGGGAGGGAGATGGGCACAGGCTTAAATTTTAAACAGGATTTCAAATATATTATGCCTGTTTGATGAGGTAATATTTGAGCAAAGGCTTAAAGGAAATGAGCTAATTCACCATATGAGTCTCTGACAAAAGCATGTTCCTGGGAGAAGGAACACTCAGTGAAAATTTGGGAGACCTCCTGGAATAGCAATGGGGTCAGTGTGGCTGGAGTGACATAAAAGGCATGATAAGGACTAGGAGCTTTAGTGGAAATTATGAAAAGGATAAAGTTTGTTTGTTTATTTATTTAGACAGAGTCTTACTCTGTCCCCCTGGATAGAGTGCCTTGGCATCATAGCTCAAGGCAACCTTAAAGTCTTAGGCCCAACCAATCCTCCTGCCTCAGCCTCCTCAGCTGGGACCATAGGGAAGCACCACAACTTCCAGCTAGTTTTTGTATTTTTAGTAGAGACAGAGTCTCAGTCTTGTTCAGGCTGGATTTGAACTCCTGAGCTCAAGCAATCCATCCACCTTGGCCTCCCAGAGTGCTAGGATTACAGGTGTGAGCCACCGCTGCACCCATGTGTAAAGTGTAAGATTTAACATTCTTTTTGACACTGTCACATTACTAGTATTACTAGAAACCAGAATTTACAATACTGATTATAATGGGATAGCAGATAGGAATGTGATTATTACATATATCCAGATTAATTCACCAGTTGCCTAAATTAAAATAGAAGTTCCATTTCCAACAAATTCTTTGGAACATTTTAGTTTTAATTATTACTTAATGGCATAATACCAGTGTGTTCATCTTAAATAATCAGTAGAGTCTAATTTTTCTTGGAACACTCATGGTCAAGAACTGGCTTGTCGAACACTATATCATATTAAATCCAGTTGAATATTACTTCGGTGATTACTTACATGGTTTAGCGTGTTCCCTTATGACAAAAGAAAAGTCATTTCTACTTGCAGTCTGCTGAGAGCTCTGTGTTTAAATACTCAATTGTGTTAAGGTTTCCTTGGTCATAGCTATCAGAATTGTGATGTTATTGAATTGGAGTAAGTGGCAGGTTCTTCAGTGATTTAAATGAAGAGTACTTGGATTAGCAGGTTGTTTATATTTACCTGTGTTTATGTTTGAGTAAACACAGGCTGATTGTAACACCTAAAGTCTCAAATGCGAATCACATCCCAATGAAGGATGGATTATATAAATTGTGTTTTAATTTAGGACTAAAGATATCAGGAAAAATCTTGACTGATGGAACATTTTCCCTGATAGACCATGTGATAGGCCATAAAGTAAACCTCAATAACTTTAAAAGGATAGAAATCCAATAAAACATGTTCTCTGACCATAATAGAATGAAATTAAAAATCAGTAGCAGGGATAAGATTGGGGAAACTAACAAGTATGTGGAAATTATATGACATACTCCTAAATAATCAATAGTTCAAAGAGGAAATCAAAGGGGAAATCAGAAAATATTTTGAGATGAATGAAAATGATGATACTATATTAAAAGTTATAGAAGGCAAATGAAGTATTGCTTAGAGGGAAATTCATAGCCAAGTGTGTGCAGGATTTCTTGGTTCAGCCAAGACAAGGGTGAAAAAACAGCAAACGCCAAAAGGAGACCTGCAGAGGCTAGGGAGGGTGGAGGGGGACGTTGGGGGTGGAGGATGGTTTAAAAGATGGGGCTACACAGCCACCAGTGTGATGAAAATGTGTCAAACGGTCTATGAAGCTAGTGTATGATGCCCCATGATCATATCAATGTACACAACTATGATTTAATAAAAAATAAATAAATAAATAAGAAAAAATAATAATAAAAATAAATGATGGAGCTGTTTCCCAGCATGGTGCAAGGCTAGCGAATCCCTGCCTTTCTTCTGCACTCTCAAATTTGTTAGAAGGGAAAGTTTGCATTTGAATGCCGTAATAGTTTCTTGGTGTCTGAAATAACAAATTACCACAAATTGGGGCAGGCAGAGGTAGGCGATGTATATTTTTTTCTTTTATACTTGTAAGGCTGGAAGTTCAAAGTCAAGGTATTCCCAAGCCCATCTTTCCTCTGAAGCCTCACAAAAAAAATATTTCCTTGACCCCTCTTCGTCCTGATAGCACCCAGCAATCATTTCTGTTCCTTCCTTATCTTGCAGCTGCCACGCCTGCCTCTGTCTTCAAGCAACAAAACATAGCTGGGTGTTGTGGTGTGCGCCTGTAGTCCCAGCTACTCGGGGGCTGAGGCTTTTTCTCTGTATTTCTGGTTGTCCTTCCCTCTTCTCGGAAGGACTCCTGTCACTGGATTTAGGGATCACCCTAAGCCAGTGTGATCTCATCGTAACTAATGACATCTGCAAAGAAGCATTTCTATTATAAATAAGGTCACATTCACAGGTATCAAGGGTGAAGTCTTGAACTTGTATTTGGGGAGAGGATGCAATTCAGTCTACAACTTTTTCCTGGAGAACAGTTAGGACAACAAGAAATACTTTATATAGATTGAATCTCTTTTGCTTTTTTTTTTTTTTTTTGTAGTTTTTGGCCAAGGCTGGGTTTGAACCTGCCACCTCTGGCATATGGTGCTGGTGCCCTACTCCTTTGAGCCATAGATGCCTCCCTGTCTCTTTTGCTTTTTACCTTATTTGGTGCTTCAAAGAGTACCAGCTCGGTCAACAAAGTCTGATCCCAAGGTGGCCTGCTGATGGCAAACAAGTAGCTTTTAATTCATCAGCCAGATTAAGGGACTGAGTGAAATTATTATTTGCCAGCTTGAACATTTTTAGGTATTTGTAGCTGAAGTGGCATGAGATGGTGTGTCATGATGTTAGATAGACCACATACAGCCCATGGGTGCTATGTTCTCCGTGTGGATTTTACAAGGAGTTTTACTTCAGGGACACTGTTTAGTGAGGACATACATTCATCTTATATTACAGGTACCTGTATATTTCATACCTAAAATCTCTCCCAACTTTAACCCAGGGACACAGAAAGGTAAAAAAATAATCAAAAAAACTGAAACCACATCATACCTTGTATTATGACTTTTTGAGGACTCCTAAAAAGCTCTGTGAGAATATCTTATATAGGTTTCTAGATGAGAGTTTTTTAGGAGCAGGTTCATTGATAGAAATATACAAAGAATTATGCAGAAATGTGTTATTAAATAAATATACATTTCTTACAGGATATTTAACACTATCAAAATGCTTTAATACCATTAATGCTATTCTATCTTAATACAGGATGTCCATGAAGTTTATGTGAAATTTACTATGTTAAACTATTTTAAATTGCACACAAACTTTATAACAACAAATGTCAAAACCTGAATATACTCATGGAAGAAAAAAGTGGACTAAAAATTAAAAGGGGAAAGTTGATCTTAGTAGTCATGGGCTTTATTCTGTAGAAGGCGCATCTATGTTCTCAGTACCGAGCCTAACGAGTATGAATTGTGTGTTATCAAATACTCATGATTCCACGTCTTCTCAAGCTTTTAGGTCTTCCCAAGCTACACAGTCATTTCAGCATAATAGATGCTGACAGCATTAGATTAGAAGCAGGCAGGGCAAAAGCAAAGAGAAAGAGTTGGGTGAGGTCAACCAGTGAAAAGTATGGAGAAGTAGTAAGCTAGAGTGAGGGATGATGATGAGAATCACTCCCTCCAAACTTTCAGAGCTCTGACGCCATTAGGTGGAGGTTTCTGACTCTCACAAAGACAAAGGCAGCACAACAACAGATGTCTGCAGGGATAAGGCTAATTAAAATCATCAAGAAAAGAGTATATTTAGTGTATTTTCTTCAAAGTACAGACTTTTGTAATATTCATAGAAAAATTTCCAACAAAGTGACTTAAGTATGTAATATTCACCAATTATGTGTAGTAAGTTGAATTTCTGTTCCCTGGAGAATTCTTTCATTCATAATAACCATTCTCAAGGGTGTCAGACAACAATGTGATGACGTTTCTCTGAGATGGGCCTATTTCCTGTCAGTTTATATATGTGACCTTATGTTGTATTTTAAAAGGCAAGAACACTATGGTTACGTCATTGTAAATGCAGTTCTAAATAGAGGTTTTCAATCATGGATGCACATTAGAAATACCTGGAGGACCTTTAAAACTATAGGTCCCTGGGCCTCACCCCAGGCCAATTAAATCAGACTCTTGAGGGATTGGGTCTGGGCTTGAGTTCTTTATAAAACCTTCCCAAGTGATTCTAATGTGCAACAGCTTAGAGGTATATGTTCCAAATAAAGACATTCCCGGATCCTAAGCTCCAATCACTCTCTAAGTCAAGAATACTCAGTGTATAGATGGGATTTTGAGTCAGCTGGCTTCTGTGCCTTCTAGAATATGAGCCAGGAAGAAAAGTTGAAATATTTCTTTGTGTCTAAGTGTTAGAAATAATACAAAAAGAAAGGAAAATTCTCTTATGAAAACTGTCAACTTCATAAATGTTAAGACTAATAGGATCCAACAGTAAAAGGAGAGGGTGAATAAGGAATATTATTTGCCATGAAAACCATTTAAGGCTGGCAGCGCCCGTGGCTCACTAGGGCGCTGGCTCCATATGCCGGAGGTGGCGGATTCAAACCCAGCCCCAGCCAAAAACTGCAAAATTTAAAAAAAATTTGAGGCATAAGTCAACATCTGTGAACAGTATCTAAGACATGCCTACATAAATGCATGTCTGTGGTGTCAGGAAATTGTTCTCAAAATCTTGCTTTGGGAAAGTAAGCTTATGAAAAACCAAGTGATTACTGAATTAAAATTGAACCTACTGGTAATAGCCAAGGAACGCATGTCACAGGGTTTAGAAGCTAAATTTAGGGACAAGGGGATGGGAGGGAGAGCTACAAATTTGTATCTTCCGACCATAATAAATAATACGAAAGATATTTCTTTTAATATAAAGTAAAAATGTGATTCTCTTTCTGTGGTATAGGTTTTCTAAATGTCCTTCATTTTCAATCAAGTCTCCTCTTTAGAAAAATATATTCCAAATATTAAAAATGATTACTTTGGTTCGATAAAACCACCAGCACGGAAAATACTTATTTGTCACTAAAGTAATTATTCTCATGAAAAATTATTTATTCAAGTTTTAAATGAACAGATCATCTGTCCTACACCAGATATTTCATTTTCCTCCAAAATGGGGCCGTTTGAGGTGCCGGGATGAACACTGGTACGATGAGCTAGAAGGAGAAATGTTGCCTCACAGCAGGATGACTCCAGAGAAACAGCAAAAAGAAGGCTTGGCTTTTCGTTTTACAGAAAAAAGGAGAAAATGAAATACAGTCATTGCAAAACGGTCTACCCGACCTGTGCCACGTGGGTGTGAATGAACCTGCCCTCTAGTATTGATGACAAAGGAATTTTCTCAGGGAAGGAGAGAGATCTGGTTCCTCAGCAAGAGCAACTTGTACCATTTTGTCAAAAACTAAATTTTAACACAGAGCTTCTGGGAAATTAAACTTGTACTGCTACCAAAGTGAAGGATCCTATCCCGAGTAGCGTGAACGTGCATTATAGTCAGCTGCACGCTAACATGCAGCGAACTGCAGCAGGGAAGCCATTTCTAAAGAGAAGCTGGAAAGAAGACTTTACACTCAGAATCCGAAACAGAGAAAAGTTCAGGGCAGCTTTTAGGTCAGAAGTCCACATCTCTTCCACCTTACATGTGTAGTCAGTCCTAGTATTTTTTTAGATAAATGTATGCATTTGTAGAATGGCTGTGACACTCCATAACTAGAATTATTGGCCAATTTACTTTATACTTGTAACAGTCATAGATTATTTCAATGACTCTTTCAAATGGTTTCTCCCCCTCTGGGAAGAAATGAAATAATATTAGGATATAAAAAGTGTTACAATTGTTTTCCAAAAAGAAATTATTTCTGCTTTCAGGGAGTCAACATTATAGTCAATATCATAAGAAAATTAAATAGACCTGTGGAAATGTCAAGCCGATATTTGTTGAACACACTTACTATGATATCTTACTGCAACTTGGGATAAATTCAACAAACTGCAATGGATTTATTTATACTTTAAAAGGGATCTCATGGTATTATAACACAGTTAATATTTACTAGGACTTCTCTGATTTACCAATTTTTTAATAATCCATCAATATATATTTTTGCCATTATTTTAAAAACTTATTCATTATTCAAATTATCTCCAAACTCACCTGATCTGGCCCTCAATGACTTTTTCTTTACCTAAAGATAAAGGAAATATTAAGAGGAAGGCATTTTGATGACATTCAGGACATCATGGGTAATATCAGACAAGTTCTGATTGTCATTTCAGAGAAGAGTTCCAAAATTGCTTTGCAGGGTAGCCTAGGGACTGGTGTTGGTGCGGAGCTGCCTAAGGGGAGTACTTCAAAGGTGATGTGACTGTAGTGAGGATATTCAGCAATGAGTTTTTTCTAGCATGAGTTCCCGAACTAATTTGTTAGACTTCTTCCAAGACTGGGTTGTGAACATTGTGCCATCTAATTTTTCTAACTCTCATGGACCACTCACTCTGAGGAAAGCCAGCTGCAGTGTTGTGAGTAGCCCAGCAAAGACACCTACATGGTGAGGCAGGGATGCCACCTGCCAACCATATGCATTCCTGGAGGAGCAGATTGGCGTGTCTCAGCCCAGCTGTCACATGACTGCAGCCTTCTGATCAATCCTGGGCTAGCACCACCCAGATAACCTGCTCACAGATTCCCAAACCCCAAACTGTGGGAGGTAATAAATGTATGTTGTTTTAAACCACTAAGTCTTGAAGTAACCAGTTATACAGCTATAGATAAGTACTATACCATCTGACAGGAAAACTTCCTAGGAGTACAAGATGGGATTTGTGATTACCAACATATTTTCCATTTCTAGTGTTTGTTAAAAAAAAAAAAAAAGAAAGAAAGAAAAGAAAAGAAAAAAAAGGAACAGAGGTAAAGAGAATCTTCCCCCATTAATCATGATAAACAATATATCTATAGAGTTTAACCCAAGTAATTCTGTAAGCAGAAATTATTCCAAGGGAAATATAAATAGCAAGTAATCTTTATAGTTTTCTACTGATAGCCTGTCCATCTCTGCTCCACATTAGAAGTTCTAACTATTGGGAGCACAAGAGAACGGGTAGCACATGGCTTTAATCATGGCACTAAGACACTGGTTGGCTGAAATGTCAGGTTCATAACAAGTGTGTGTGTGTGTGTGTATGTATTTACCTACCTTACAGTAATAGAAATAAATAATGATCAACCTCACTAGGATGGTTGTGTTTGTGAGAAGTTGTCATCATCAGATGTCCCAAACAAGCATATAAACTCAAGAAAACATCAGGCAAAAGGAAAAGGAAAACAGAAGCAAGGGGTCAAGTAAGAGTTGAACTCAGCACCTGAGATGAGTGTGTGGATATCACACATGTCCAGAATGCCGAATTTACATAAAGAGACTCAGAGTATATATTGTTAATGTTACCTAATAAGTTACTGAAAGTTATACACATTGCCTACATATTGCTCCCAGAAGTCTTCCTTTAAAAAAAAAGAAAAGAAAAGAAAAAAAACTCAGAGAGGGCTTGTTTGAGCAGAATGCAGTTGATTCTTGTTCACTGTTGTCCTAAGACATGGGTGTATGTAATCTTCTGAAATTCACCCAAATATCATTGAGCTTTGAGTTTTGATGTTCTAGGAAATGGTGTGCCTGGAGAAATCCTCTCCATGTGCCACCTTTGGACAGCAGTTTGCTGGAAGTATGAAAAAAACAATTGGAATAATTATCTTTAGTTTGTTGTTCTTTGTCTTCTAGCCTACTAATAGAAATACCTATGAGCAGTGAAATGAAGAAAAAAGTCAGCAGACAAAAAAAGACAGTACAGTCAGCCTCCAAGACCCCTGTGCACTCTGTTGACCATTCAACTAGTGAGGCCTTCAGAAATGATTTCGTCCTCTAGGAATCCTCCAGTTCTTGAGTATTTATGCCCTAATTGCCATTATGTTGATTTTCTATGCTTCCTACTTCCCTATCATTGTTTTCTTTCTTGTCCAAGCAAGCAATTAGTAGAATCTATTCATGCTTTGTCTATGGCAAACCCAGAGGTACATTCTTTTCCAAATTGAGGACTGTTTGTTCTATAGTTACATGGTGTGTAGAATACTTACAGAGGGGCTGCAAGAAGAGGTGATTGGCTAATGGGGTACTTTCATTCAACCTAATTTATTTGGAAAAATGAACAAAAAAAAAAAAAAAAAAAAAAAATAGCTCCCCGGTCAAAATGATTTCTCATTTAGTCTCCACATTTCAAATTCCATGAAATCATTAAGATTAATAAGCACATTATAAGAAACCGAATGTCATCAGAGAATTCCACAGGCTAAACACTTAAGTGTTAATTATATTAACCTGATTAAAATTCACTAGAAATCTGTCATTCTTTAAGAAAGAATTCTGACTGATGTGCAGAGAAAAGGAACGGGAGTCTGAGAAATTCTAGGTGAGTGTTTTTTGCATAGACAGAAAAGTGCTGGAAAGAAGTGGAAGAAATTCAAAGATAAAATCCAAAGATTCCAATTGTTCTGGCTTGTTCGTGATTTTGCCTAGGGCCACGACAGCCCTTGGTACTCCTGGAAAAAACCCTGCCATCTGCTTCCTTTGGGCAGCCATGAGTTTGCCTCTGCTGGGGGTAAGCTTCCAGAATTAGTTTGGAAGAACCTCAGTTCCATTAATTTAGCCCCAGGTCCCCAAGGACTAGCCTATTTAAACTAGATTTAGAAGATGAGCCTGCATTTCCCTGTGTAATTCCCATCCTTCTGTGCTAGAAGCAAAAGTAGTGAGTTCTACCTGGATTTGGCTCCAGGCAGGGATTTTGAGGAGGCAGGTGGTAGACTGCCTGGGAGGAAGACCAGACTGGGTAACAGGACAGAGGCTGGGGGAGAGGGTAGAGCTGGAGGTAAAGGCAGGTGGAGAGTGAATCTTATGAACCAGTTACTGATGGCAGTGGAAGTTCATCAAGGACCTTATACAACACTGACCCGAGAACAATGACCTTGGGTCCTTTCCTCTGGCCAGAATAGGAGCCATGTGTGAGAGACAAGCCTACAGATGCACCTACTGGCTCAGAGGGAGAAGATCTGAGTATGGGGTGAGGAAAACCAACCATTGCCTAGAATGATTAACAGATGTGCATACACTGCTGATCTCTTATCTTTCCCTCTCTATTTTGAATTCAATGTACAAGGATTTCTCTGGCTCCAGGGAATCTCCCAACCCTTTCTCTAAAGATACGAGAATCCGCTGGATGCATTTTGTGGATTCTTCCTCTTGTAATTGATTTTTTCCTAGCATGACCCAGGACCTCCAGAATGTAATTTAACCAAGCACATTTTACTTTCCCACATTGTGGGAAAATACCTTCATGTGTGATGTTTAAAGAAACTTTGACTAGAAAAAGACTATTGGCTTTCATTACTTAATTGAATTGATATTAATGAAATTATTTGTAATGAGAAGGGAGTCATTCATTTTGAGGGAAAACGTTTATCAACCATATCTTCTCATTCATGTAGTTCGATAAAGGAAGGATATTTAAAAGAAAAAAACATTAAAAATACAAAGCACCTTTCAAACTTGATAGCAACCACCCTTTCATAGATATGTTGAAATGAACCATTGTTGGTTAATTGCACATTAATTCCATTTTTAAATAAATATTTAAGTTTTAGGCGCCATGTACCAAGTTAATGTGAACAGGAAGAAATGGGCCTTACTTTTACTAAACTTAAAATTTCAATGGAAATTAGAGGAAGTGATTCTAAATAAATATGTAGTTTTAGTAAGATAAAAATTGACAGTGGATTATGAGGTTTATGTTTAAACAAAGTTCTCACACAAACCTGCCACATGTCTAAAATGGTTTTACAGTGCAGCTTGAGAGCAGGTCTAGATGATGTCAAGAAGAGATGGAGCTCATGACTGAAGACAGAGCATTTGGACTATTAGTTATTTCTCAGAATTTAAATTGTTTTGGTTATTTTAAAGTAAACTACTTCCCCGGTGTAAAATTTTAATCTTCTCCCAAGACTAGAGCTTTTGAAATTATTTGACCCACAAATTGGTCCAATGAAACTTGCCCTGTCAGTGACTAAACCCTGCCACCAGTGGTTTCCAAGTTCCAAGTTCAAAAAACACAGCAACCCTGAGTTTTCTGCCCTATGAGCCTGTGCCCTGCCCTCCCTTCTCTTCTCCACCCTCCTCCCATTTCCAACCCCTCGGCCAATGGCTTGGAAAGACAAGCTGATGTACATAACTTCACAATTGGAAAAGAAAGGATCTTCTTGTCCGATTTCAGGAACTAGCACCTCTAAGGCAGAATGACCTAGCAGTATATACTGTCCAATAAAAGACTTTCTCTCCTTAGGAAGTTTTCCATCTCCAAAATCATAGCCTTGGAAATTATGAGCTGGCTCAGTGCTTTGTGGGAACAGCATTAAGCTCAGGCAGGAACACCTTGGCTCATAGGTTTCTGTCTGAAAAACAGACAGCTGTTTCACAGCTTTTAAAACAATCTCTCACAATCTTTGCTTATTATGCCAATGACATTTTTGAAAAGGTAAAATATTCTGGACACTAAAGTAAGTCATTGGTTGTCTGCTGTTTTTATTGTTTAACCATTTTCCCAATCAGGACCCAAATTTTAACCAATCATCCATCCTCCCCATCCCCGTTTCACCCCCAAAATATAACAGAAATAGCTAAAAACTACACACATGCTATGGGCGTTGCCTGTGGCTCAAAGGAGTAGGGCGCTGGCCCCATATGCCGCAGGTGGTGGGTTCAAAACCAGCCCCGGCCAAAACCTTCAAAAAAAAAAAAAAACAACTACACACATGCTATGCTATAAAAATTCAGAGTTAACCCTACTGGAAAGAGGGCTGTAAGTTGTGCAGATGCTCTTTGAAGATGTATTTTTTTGCTCTTCTTCATTCCCAGTTCTGCAAGTTCTGTCCTTCGTAGAAGGCCCTTTGTTTTTCTTAGCGAAGTGCAGAATCAGCTGCCATGAAAAATTTATCTTCCTTCCCCTCTGCGGGGCTGGGTGTACAAACTTTACATAACACAATGAGCGGTGGGCACTTGCAGTGGCTTCCTCAGCAGGGACAGGTCAACTCATCAGTTTTCCCGCTGCCTCAGGAGTGTGAGTTCTGCACCAGAGTCTGTGGCTCCAGAATCCACCCAGCCTCCAAACCCTGAGAAAAGCCTTGGCTTTTCTGACTCTTCCTTCTTCTTCTTCTTTAGTTTTCTCTCCAATCCTTTATCTTCAGAATGAGAATCAGCTCTGCCTCTCCTCACTTTGACTGATCTGTCTGATGAGACGTTTGCTGTGACTGCAGGGACTCAGCAACAAGGTTGGGGCAATCCAGGTGCTGCTGGGCTCCCACCTGTGGTTCCTGTGAGAAACCCACTTGGGTGCCCCACTCTGCCCTTCACCACGCAACATTGAGAGCTCTTCCCATCATGTATTCCCCCACTTTCCCTTCTAGCACCTTCTCTCCTTGTTTTGTTTTTTCCCCCTGAGTGCCTGCCAGCTTTCTGGTATAAAGGGTGACACTGCTCAGAGCAGCACCCGGGAGCCTCGGAGGAATCAGTGCCGCACTCCTGGCAGGTTGCGTGGGGTCGACGGGGGGAATGGCACCCGGGAATGGAGCCCTCACTGAGGCTGCTCTGGCCCTCTCCTCCCTCTGCTAAAGAAAGAGCCTCTGGAGTATTTTTCATCTAGAATTTTCTTTGTCTTCTCTGCCCGTACATTGTGCAATAGGTGCGATTTTAGATCCACTTGTAAAATCTTTCTTTGGGTAGTCCTTAAATTTTGCATCTTATTTGACATGGATTTTACTCATAAATAATTTGTAAATATACTACTAAAAATTAGTAAGACCTCATTTAAATGGAAGAATTCATTAAATCTTATATGGGGGCATAATTGCATTCCAGGTGATAAGAGCAATGTGGAAACATGCCTACTATGTTCACTTTCTGTCCTTGCTGTAACAGCTACAAACCTAATGTGACACAAATGTATTATCTTACAGCTCAGCAGGTCAGATATATGACATGGTTTTCACAGAGCTAAAATAAAGATTTCAGCAGGGCTGCATACCTTTCTGCAGAGTCTCAAGGGGAATCTTGCCTTTTCAAGCTTCTAGAACCTGCTCTCATTCCGTGGCTTGCAACCCCTTCTTTCATAATCAAAGCCAGCTATGTCCAGAGAGTCCTTGCCATGTTGCCATCTCTCTGGCACTCTTCTTTTTTTTTTTTTTTAATTATTTTTTAATTAAATCATAGCTGTGTACAATAATGCATTTATGGGGTACAATGGGCTGATTTTACATACAATTCGGAATGCTTATATTGAACTAGATAATATATCTTTCACCTCATTTACTTAACTAGTGTGCTAAGACATTTACACTCTATACTTAAAAGATTAGACAAGTACCCTTGCAATGTAGTCCCGCCATTTACCCTCCCTTCCCATCATCCTCCTCTTTCCTCCTTCATCCTGGGTTATAGTTGTGATTTATCTTTCATATGAAAGTGTGAGTCATTCTAAATTGATTTCCTAATACTACTGAGTACATTGGATACATTTTCTTTCATTCTTGACATATTTTACTAAGTATGATATGTTACAGCTCCCTCCATGTAAACATAAAAGAGGTAAAGTCTCCATCCTTTTTTTATTTTATTAAATCATAGCTATGTACAAAAATGCAATCATGAGGTACAGTGTGCTTCAGACTGTCTCCATATTTTTGAAGGTTCATAATATTCTACGGTATAAATATACCACAATTTATTAATCCATTCATGAGTCGATGGGCACTTGAACTTCTTCCATGATTTAGAAATTATGACTTGAGCTGCAATGAACAATCTAGTGCAAATATCTTTGTTATAAAGTGATTTTTGATCTTTTGGATATACACCTAGTAGAGGAATTACAGGATCAAATGGCAGGTCTACTTTTAGATTCCTGAGTGTTCTTCAAACCTCTTTCCAAAAGGAACATATTAGGTTGCATTCCCACCAGCAGTGGAAAAGTGTTTCCTTTTCTCAGCACCTACACCGACATCTGTAGATGTGGTATACTCTCCCTGGAGTTAGATGATATCTCAAAGATAGGTGCATGGCCTACAGGCTTTGCATCAGTAGAAGAAAAGAAATAACCAAAATTAGAGCAGAAGTAAATGAAATTGAAAACAAAAGAATAATACAACAGATCAATAAATCAAACAGCTGGTTTTTTTAAAAGGTCCATAAAATATAATAGATAAAACTTAGGCCAACCTAATCAGGAATAAAAGAGTGAAGTCTCTAATCTCATCAATCAGATACGACAAAGATGAAATAAAAGACTCCTCAGAAATCAAAAAAATCCTTAATGAATATTCTAAAAAACTACTCTCAGAAATATGAAAATCTGAAGGAAATTGACCAATACTTGGAAGCACGTCACCTTCCACGACTTAACCAGAATGAAGTGGAAATGTTTAACAGGCCCATATCAAGTTCTGAAATAGCATCAACTATACAAAACCTCCCTAAAAAGAAAAGTCCGGGACCAGATGGTTTCACATCAGAATTCTAACAAACCTTTAAAGAGGAATTAGTACCTATATTACTCAACCTGTTCCAAAACGTAGAAAAAGAAAGAAGACTACCCAACACATTCTATGAAGCAAACATCATCCTGATCCCCAAACCAGGAAAAGACCCAACAAGAAAAGAAAATTATAAACCAATATCACTAATGAATATAGATGCAAAAATATTTAACAAGATCCCAACAAACAGAATCCAGCAACACATCAAACAAATCATACATCATGACCAAGTCAGTTTTATCCCAGGATCTCAAGGCTGTTTCAATATACATAAATCTTAAAAGTAATTCAGTACATAAAAAATTAAAAAACAAAGACCATATGAATCTCTCAATCGATGCAGAAAAAGCTTTTGATAATATCCAGCATCCCTTCATGATCATAACACTTAAGAAAATTGGTATAGAAAGGACATTTCTTAAACTGATGGAGGCCATCTACAGCAAACTCACAGCCAATATTGTATTGAATGGAGTTAAATTGAAATCATTCCCTCTCAGATCAGGAACCAGACAAGGCTGCCCATTGTCCCCACACCTTTTCAACATTGTAATGGAAGTTTTAGCCACTGCAATTAGGGAAGAAAAAGAGATTAAGGGTATCCATATAGGGTCAGAAGAGATCAAACTTTCACGCTTCGCAGATGATATGATTGTATACCTGGATAACACTAGAAACTCTACTACAAAACTCTTAGAAGTGATCAAGGAATACAGCACCATCTCAGGTTACAAAATCAACACTCGTAAGTCAGTAGCCTTTATATATACCAACAACAGTCAAGTTGAAAAAACAGTTAAGGACTCCATCCCATTCACAGTAGTGCCAAAGAAGATGAAATATTTGGGAATTGATCTAACAAAGGACGTGAAAGATCTCTATAAAGAGAACTATGAAACTCTAAGAAAAGAAATAGCTGAAAATGTTAACAAATGAAAAAACATATCATGCTCATGGTTAGGAAGAATCAACATTGTTAAAATGTCCATACTACCCAAAGCAATATATAATTTCAATACAATCCCCATTAAAGCTCCATTTTCATACTTTAAAGAACTTGAAAAAAAAATACTTTATTTTATATGGAATCAGAAATAACCCCAAATAGCCAAGACATTACTCAAAAATAAAAATAAAGCAGGAGGACTCAGACTACCAAACCTCAGACTATACTACAAATCAATAGTGATCAAAACAGCATGGTATTGGCACAAAGACAGAGAAGTAGATATCTGGAACAGAATAGAGAACCAAGAGATGAACCCAGCTACTTACCATGAGTGAATCTTTGACAAGCTAATTAAAAACATTCAGTGGGGAAAAGATTCCCTATTTAACAAATGGTGCTGGGTGAACTGGCTGGCAACCTGCAGAAGACTGAAACTGGACCCACACCTTTCATCATTAACTAAGATAGACTCTCATAAGATCAAAGATTTAAACTTAAGACATGAAACTGTAAAAATACTAGAGGACAGTGCAGAGAAAACCCTTGAAGAAATCAGTCTGGGCGAGTATTTTATGAGGAGAACCCCCCAGGCAATTGAAGCAGCTTCAAAAATACACTACTGGGACTTGATCAAACTAAAAAGTTTTTGCACAGCCAAGAACATAGTAAGTAAAGCAAGCAAACAGCCCTCAGAATGGGAGAAGATATTTGCAAGTTATATCTCTGACAAAGGTTTAATAACCAGAATCCACAGAGAACTCAAATGCATTAGCAAGAAAAGAACAAGGGATCTCATTGCAGGCTTGGCAAGGGATATGAAGAGAAACTTCTCTGAAGAAGACAGGCCACGGCCTTCAGACATATGAAAAAATGCTCATCATCTTTAATCATCAGAGAAATGCAAATCAAAACTACTTTGAGTTATCAAAGTCTCCAGTGAGACTAGCCTATATCACAAAATCCCAAGACCAGAGATGTTGGCGTGGATGTTGAGAAAAGGGAACACTTTTACACTGCTGGTGGGAATGTAAATTAATACATTCCTTTTG
>CAUYPK010073812.1:0-53303 GCA_963574355.1 Loris lydekkerianus
GGTGATAATGCTTTTTTTTAAATGTGAATTCCTCACCAGGAAAGGTTTTGATCGCTACCCCCAGTAAATCAATATTAACTCTTTCCAAACAATACAATTGTTCTTGAGCCATGTAGGTTAAAATTTGAGCTTTGTGATATGAATTTCTCACGCACGACCCTGTCATGTTTCTGCTCGTCTAAGCCTGTGCTTCTTTGCCCCTACTGAACCAGTCCCCACCTCCTGATGCCCCCTCGCCACCCTCCAGCTGGCCTACAGCCCTGCAGATCAGATCGCAAAGTCCAAGCAGTATTTTAAATGCAGATTTTTTTTTTTAGACCAAAAGAGAAAGATTTTAGTGGGCAAGATATATTTTAGGCACTAAGGAAAATTCTTCCTAAACAAGTTTAAGGAGTTGAAGCGAGTACTCGAGAAGGTATCTAGATGGGGGCACAGGTAGAAGTGGAAATGAGGTATCACTGTACCGATTAAAAAAATATTAACTTCCACATCGTCCCTTCCTCTGTGCGTCCCCTGCGCTCCAGTTTCTCTGGAAGTGGCCTTCGGCAGCCAAGAAATCTGAGTTTAAAGCGTGAAACATGAGGTGCTAGCAATGCTTATGTACCATCAAGTGAGAACAAGGTTAAAGCAAACGAAGGTTTTTAAAGAGAGCTTCTCAATACCGAGTAGATGGGGCACATGGAGCCTAAAAGTTCTCAGCGGAAAGAAACCAAAAGGCAGGGAGGCTGAACACTCGTACGGGGGCCACAGCCAATGCGGTGAAATGAGATCACAATGGCGGACACTGAGCCTTGGAAGGATGCAGTACCTCGGAGGCATGTTACTTTAACTGGATCCAGAGGGCGTCTTTCGGGACCTGTCTCTCCTGACTGCACTGACCTTTTCCTTTTTCCAAGGCCGCATGAGTACTTAAGCTCATCGGTCGTGAAAACAAATCTGATGAGGTATCGAAGGAGCCGTCTTCCATCCTTCTTTGAAGAGTTTACGGCCTCGTCCCACTGTTTGCTGGTTATGTGGACAGGATAGTTGTTCAACAGCTGCTTGCTCCCCTGGAAAAGGGAAATATTTCCATATTATGCACTGAGCCAGCCAGTTAGAAGCCAACGTGACCTCCATTTCCAAGGCAAATATGCTTTTTAACCGAGTGGCTGACAATGGACCAGGAATGGAAGAAAACACTGTTCACCCTCCCCGGAAGAGAAGGGGCACTTTTCAAACGATATTTGCATCTTCTATCACGAGAGCCCATGAGGTATCATGAACACCTTTGAAAGAGGAGCTATTTATAACTTGCATTTTAACAGGTAGGTTAAAATGTGTCAAGATCCAATGACAGGGAACATGACTTAAATATAACCCATAACGTTCCTTTTCCATCTATTAAAATATGCAGAAGTGACTTTGAAGAGTGTGATCAAACAGGTCTCTCTTCCTTCTGTGGTTACTTTCAAGCACTTTTAGAAATGATGCTGGTGATCTATTTTAGGAAGATGATCCTCGTGCTTAACACACCCAACACCTAAGAGTCATTGCATTACGATGGAAACAAGACTAAAAAAGCAAATTTTAAAAATGTGGAATTGTGGAAAACTAGGAAAGCAAAATTAATAATCATGCAAAGCAGGTTCCCTCAAATTATAGCTTCTACAAATGCCACTAAATCAACTCAAAAATTTTCTTACTTTTCACCTACATAATTTATGTCTGCTATAAAATTCCCAGGCTAAATAGCTGCAGTGGGACTAATTATGGGAATTTCTGTAACATTTATAAGCCATGTTTAATCAATTGCACCTACACAACCATTACTTTTAGTTCTGGTTATCCATAAAATCCTACAGTCCAGGACAAATTAATTAACCCATGGTCTCAGTTTTAATGTACTTCTTCCCCAGTAATTAAGGTGTACAAAACAAAGAAGGGAAAACTCATTCAGCTTTACAACTCTGCAAATTTATGGCAGGTTATAAATTTGGCACCATTTGGGTCTGATACAGTTTTATTTCAAAAAGTGCTCTGTTTAGTTCAACACCAAGAAGGGTAAATGGCATAGGAGCCAACAGGAAAGAGACAGCCCGATCTGGCCAGGAAAACTGTCCCGGAATGATGCACATGGACACTCACTCACCTCAACAGCGTTTATGCTTTCTTGAACTAGCAATAGTGTGATTGGGTTTCCTTTTTTGAGGGTGGCAGGCATGTGGTTTGTGCTTTGAACTGAGAGTCAGGCTGGGTTCAAAATGAATGTTGATTCTGTCTCTTATTAGATAGATGATTCATCTTAAGTTATTAGACCAGTTTCCCCACCTGTAGAATACAAACAACTAAACTATCATGGGTTTAAGCTGTGAACATTGGGAGCCTAAGCACACCCTCAGTTCTGGCTACAGCAGAGGACCTGTGCACAAGGGATAAACAGAAGCCGAGCAGGAGCCCAGAGGTCCCTAAGGCTGCTGCTTCACGGGATGACAGAGGCAGGGTATGAACTGGGGGGAGTCTGCAGCAGGCGAAAACTAGAAGGGGCCAGGAGGATTCCTGGATGAGATGGCGGGTATTTCACAAAGGCAGGAAACAGAAGCTCTGGCTGGGAGGCAGAAGGCAGCATCAGAGAACAGGATGGCACTGTGTCCCATGCACCAGGAGGGCTTCTGAGAGTCAATCCCTCAGCTGGCACGGCAGCCAATGGGGCCTGAGGCCAGAGGACCCTGAGCCGGTTGCCTCAGGACCACTCACTGTCAAAAGCTCTTTTGAGTAAGAACCTAAATAGGGTAGCGCCTGTGGGTTAGTGGGTAGGGTGCCAGTTCCATATACCGAGGGTGGTGGATTCAACCTGGTCCCAGGCAAACTGCAACAAAAAAAACAGCCGAGCACTGTGGCAGGTGCCTGTAGTCCCAGCTACTTGGGAGGCTGAGGCAAGAAAATTGCCTAAGCCCTGGAGTTGGAGGTTGTTGTGAGCTGAGATGCCACAGCACTCTACCGAGGGCGAGAAAGTGAGACTCTGTCTCTACAAAAAAAAAAAAAAACCTAAATAATAACTGTCACCATTTCACCAAGATTGACCACCAGCCCAGATGCCTGCCGCAAGCACTGTGCCCCTTTCTCCTCACCCCTGGGGGAGCTGTGCGATCTCAGGGCTGGGCTCTGGGTTCAGACTCGGGCAGATCACTTCTCATCCCAGCTTAGAGGTTAGTGGTGAGGAGTCAACCATCTCCTACCATGAAGAGAAGCTCCTTAGGGCCAGATTTTTTTTTTTTTAAGACAGAGCCTTAAGCTGTCGCCCTGGGTAGAGCGAGGTGGCATCACAGCTCACAGCAACCTCCAACTCCTGGGCTCAAACAATTCTCTGGCCTCCGCCTCCCAAGTAGCTGAGACTACAGGCACCTGCCACAACACCCGGCTATGTTTTGGTTGCAGCCATCATTGTTGTTTGGTGGGCTGGACTGGATTCGAACCCGCCAGCTCAGGTGTATGTGGCTGGCGCCTTAGCTGCTTGAGCCACAGGCGCCGAGCCAGGGCCAGGATTTTTATCTGTGTTATTCCATGCCCCACTGTGGGCCCGGCACTGCACTGCAGGGTGACACCTACCACTGTGGCACTGGGATACTTCAAGAGTTTGCAATAAATATCAATTGGCAAAGCTATAGAGCTTTTGTTCTTTTGTTATTATAGTTTTGGGCTGGGGCCGGGTTTGAACTTGCCATCTCTGGTATATGGGGCCGTGCCCTACTCCTTTGAGCCACAGGCACCGCCCCAGAGCTTTTAAGAGAACCACAGATGGGAGAATTATAAAGCAGATGTCCACCAACCTTAATTTAAAATCATCCTCTTAACTATGAACCCGGAAGTACCCCTTCTCAGAAAAGAAATTATCTAGCTTGTTTTTAAGTTTTGGTTTTTTGTTTTTTTTTTTTTTTTTTGCAGTTTTTGGCCGGGGCTGGGTTTGAACCCACCACCTCTGGCATATGGGGCCAGTGCCCTACTCCTTTAAGCCACAGCCGCTACCCAGTTTTTAAGTTTTTGGGGTTTTTTTGAGACAAGAGTCTCACTTTGTCACCCTCAGTAGAGTGTTGTGGCTTGGTAACTCACAGCAACCTCAAGTGAGGTTGTGCATGTGCTCAAGTGATCCTCTCACTTCAGCCTCTCATATAGCTGGGACTATAGGCACCCGCCACTACACTGGCTATTTTTAGAGATGGGATCTCACTCTTGCTCAGGCTGGTCTTGAACTCCTGAGTTCAAACAATCCACTGCCTTGGCGTCCCAGAGTGCTAGGATTACTGGCATAGCGCCCAGCCTTTTAAGCTGTTTTATTTATTTAAAGATGGCCAGGTGCTGTAGCTCACGCCTATAAATCCGAGCACTATGGGAGGCCGAGGCGAGTAGATTACTTGAGCTCACCAACTCGAGACCAACCCAAGAAAAAGCGAGACCCAGTCTCTACTAAAAATAGAAAAACTGAGGCAAGAGGATCGCTTGAGCCCAAGAGTTGGAGGTTGCTATTAGCTGTGATGCCATAGCACTCTACACAGGGCAACAGCTTGAGACTGTCTCGGGAAAAAAAAAAAACAACAAAACTTTGTTTCCCTCGGGTGTGTGAGCTTGCCTGGTAAGCCAGGGTTACGGCTATTTTACCAAAGAGCTTCATTCATTTTCCATGGTCTCACAACTCAAAGGAACAGAGCTGGGGAACCTGATTCCTGAGTTCAGGGTTCACCCCACATGTGACACTGTGCGGTGTCCCTAAAGTCGGTCTAGTTCAAGATGTTGGGTTCTTACAAGTAGAGAACTGACAAGTCAAGAAAGTAGCTTCTTCAAAACCCTTGAAAAATTCCAATGTGGAAGCTTTACATAAAATGTTGGTCTCATAAAAAGTAGAAATACCATTTGAAGGTAATTTTCATCAAGAAAAAGAAAAAAGGAGAAAAATGTAATTTACAGTCTAAAATACAACCCAAAATGCTATCTGGGCTATAGTTGAGATTTGTAATCCTGTTTTAGCACAGTTAATAGAACTATGACAAATAATAAAAGTGAGAAAATGCTCATGTGCATGAAATGACAATAAAAATAGTAATGATGATGGTGGGCAATAAAGATTTAAGCAGTCTCCTATCCAGAGGAAATGTAGATATTTCCCTTATTTTTGTATTTCTGTGGAATTCTGATTGCAGTCTCTTTAAATAGCCACTCACAGGTTATTAAACTCTGAACTTCGGTTGAAGTCACTTAAAAGAAAGATGAATAGTCCACATTTAACATCCTCACAGATTTAAAATCCAAGGGAAGGCATAGATGTTCCTTTCCAGTTGAATAAGGTCACCCAGACCCATGACAACAAAGCAGAGAGTGGCAATCCGAGAGGGCTTCCTGGAGGAAGCAGACTTTTCAGCTGTATTTTTGTCTGACAAAAATAACAGCTTAAGGTGAGCTTAATTCTAGGGAGCAAAGGATTTCAAGCATATGACATTTAGTTTGGATCTGTAATTCAGAAAAGAAACTTTCCAGTGAGGAGAATGGAGAAAAAAGAATCGGCTGCAACAATTCAGGTAGAAAGTGATGAGAGCAGACCAGGGATGAGAGCAGACCAGGGAGGAGAGAGACAGCTCACCGTGGAACTGAGTTATCAGATGCAGGAAAGGAGGCGGCGGAAGGAGTCCCTGATGTGTTGGAAACTTCCACCTGAGGATGGTGGGACCTTTATTAGAAAACAGGAGTGGGGATGGGTATGCAGAGCAGTGTAGTGAGACGGAGGGGTAGGCGGGCAACCATCTCTCAGCCGGGCAGCAGCACAGGGGCCTGCAGTTGAGCCGAGGGGGCGGCGCTCCACATATACACTTGGGACTTGTGCAGCATTTTATGAGAAGGAGCATAATCTGCCAGAGGAAGATGCAGAGAAGGAAAGGAGAAGATGAAGAAAAGAAACTCTGGAGAACAGTGGATGGGAAACTTGCAAAAGCATGAGAACGTGGAACCGGAAGACGGTGCTGACCCTAAGGCCCAGGGCCCAAGGGAGCACGAAGGCCGGGTGAGCGCCTGGGCCAAACCAGAGTGGGAAAGGCACCAGGGGCCTCCTGCAGACACCTTAGTTTATGGTGGAAGTGGAGCCAGATTACAGGGTGGACAGCAAGTGTTTCATCATTAAACATGGGCGGTGCCCGTAGCTCAGTGGTTAAGGCACCGGCCACATACACCGAAGTTAGCAGGGTTCGAGCCAGCCTGGGCCAGCTAAAACAACAATGACAACGGCAACAAAAAAATAGCCGGGTGTTATGGCGGGCACCTGTAGTCCCAGCTACTCGGGAGGCTGAGGCAAGAGAATCACTTAAGACCATGAGTTTGAGGTTGCTGTGAGCTGTGATGCTACAGCACTCTACCCAGGGTAACACAGTGAGACTGTCTCCCCCTCGCCAAAAAAAACAAAAACCATTAAAACATGATTCTACCATTCAGCAAGTGTGAACTGAGTGTCTACTACAACAGGCCTTGGTATGCTACTGAGAATGAGACCTGGGCCCATCTCACACCACAAGGTGTGTCCTGGTGTGGAATGAAAAGTGCTGGCAGAGGACTTGGGAGCATGCCATGACAGGAGAAAGAAAGGGCGGTGACTGAGGAAGGACGGGGGACTCCCAGGAAGGCTAGTTGTCATGTCAGGGTGGGGAAGACAGTGTCTGCACTCAGGGAAATGACCCATCAGTTCCCAAGTCCATAACATGAAAACGACTATACCATGTATCAGAAACTGAGCCTTGAACATCTTGTAAAAATGTACCACGTTGGGGCCAGAGCCTGGGGCTCAGTGCGTAGAGCGCCAGCTCCATATACCGAGGGTGGCAGGTTCAAGCCCGGCCCTGACCAAACTGAAACAAAAAAATAGCCAGGTGCCTGTAGTCCCAGCTACTTGGGAGACTGAGGCAAGAGAATAACCTAAGCCCAGGAGTTGGAGGTTGCTGTGAGCTGTAACGCCACAGCACTCTGCTGAGGGCCATAAAGTGAGACCCTGTCTCTGAAAAACAAAAATGTACCGTGTTTAAACTGTCATCCATTACCATCAAAACACATCGTTTCTCCTACGTGGTGGGACAGGTTGTTCTCTCCCATTTCAGGCCTCTCTGTGCCAAAAAATGGTAGAAGAATTGCCCATGCTATTTAAATCGCCCTTTTCTCTTTCTTTTGCCCCCCAGAATAGAGTTGGATCTCTGTGAGTTAAATACATGCATGATCTTTCTACACAGATCATGTACATACAGGTAATAGATCCAAAAATCACAGACATTCAAAAATGTATTTTGCTAGCCAATTTGCTCTGGTACAAAAGTTATCAAGCGGCTTCCTCAAAGAAATCTAAGGGGAACAACATTTATCCTTTTACTAGAGGCCTACCTCAGTGGGCTGGTCAGCTGGCTGTGGTATCAGGAGTTGGTTGTGGTGCTGCAGAACCGTCTTCAAGTAATCTAAAACCGTCTGGCAGGGCACTGGATGGAAGAAATTGCAACGTTTGCACATTAGCTATTCCATGACATGAAAATAAAAAACTTTACAGTCTAAAAAGATTTTTGATGTAAACTTCTAAAAAAAAAAAAAAAAAAAAAAAAAAATTTATTTCTCTAAAGGAAATAGAATCTTCTTTCATTTGACATCCGTAGTTATTTCAGTTTGTAAATACAGAGCAGATGCCACAATTTGGGGAGAATTTTTAGGCTCAGCACAATTCACGAGAACTTTCAAGTTGAACTTGAAGATGAATTTGGGTCAACAATAATGATCAGGAACAACTCACAGAAGACACATGCCTTGTTTTATCTGACTCAGGTTGTAGCCATTAGCACCCAAGTATGCTTTTTTTTTTTTTGAGACAGAGTCTCACTTTGTCATCCTCGGTAGAGTGCTGTACTGTCACAGCTCACAGCAACCTCAAACTCATGGGCTTAAGTGATTCTCTTGCCTCAGCATCCTAAGTAGCAGGTACAACAGGTGCCTGCCACACGCCCGGCTATTTTTTGGTTGCAGCCGTCATTGTTGTTTGGCGGGCCGAGGTTGGATTCGAACCTGCCAGCTCAGGTGTACGTGGCTGGCGCCTTAGTCGCTTGAGCCACAGACGCCGAGACAGTCTTACATTGTCGCCCTCAGTACTCAGTAGAGTACTATGACATCACAGCTCACAGCAACCTCCAGCTTAGGTTTAGGCAATTCTCTTGCCTCAGCCTCCAGAGTAGCTGGGACAACAGGTGCCCGCCACAATGCCCGGCTATTCTTTATTTCAGTTTAGCCCGGGCTGGGCTCAGACCCACCACCCTTGGTGTATTGGGCTGGCACCCCACTCACTGAGCCACAGTCACGGCCCAAATCTTAGCTGGGTTTTCTTAAGATGTATTTATCACATTAAAGAAAACAGTATTTAGCCTAAGACCCCATTGTCAAGTTTCACCATTGAGCTTTCTTCTTACATAGTAAACAGAAATCATCTTTATGCACTGCAAATACCTTTTTATTTTGCTTATTTTATCAAATATCATATTGTAACATAACAAATCAAAAACTAGGCTCCGTGCCTGTAGCTCAAGCAGCTAAGGCGCCAGCCACATACACCAGAGCTGGCCGGTTCAAATCCAGCCCCAGGCCTGCCAAACAACAAGAACAACTGCAACAAAATAAAAAATAGCTGGGTGTTGTGGCGGGCTCCTGTAGTCCCAGCTACTTGGGAGGCAGAGGCAAGATAATCACCTAACCCCAAGAGGTTGCTGTGAGCTGTGATGCCAAGGCTCTCTACTCTGAGTGACAGCTGAGGTTCTCTCTCTCACACACACACACACAAATCAAAAACTACATCAACATCCTTTTGAATAATGTGAATGACAAGAAGTAGAAGTAGGTAGTTCAGGAAAATTTTCTTTCTTTTTTTTTTTTGAGACAGAGTCTCACTATGTCGCCCTTAGTAGAGTGCTATGATGTCACAGTTTACAGTAGCCTCAAACTCTTGGGCTCAAGTGATCATCTTGTCTAAGCCTCCGAGTAACTGGGACTACAGGTGCCCACCACAATACCTGGCTGTTTTTAGAGATGAGGTCCAGCTCTTCTCTAGCTGGTCTCCATCTCCTGAGTTCAGGCAATCTACCCGCCTCGGCCTCCCAGAGTGGTGGGATTATACAGGTGTGAGCCAGTGCGAGGCCTAACTCTGGAATTCTTGTTGTTGTTGCTGCAGTGAACCCGCCTTGGTATTCTCTGAGCCACAGATACCGCCCCACTCTGGAATTCTTCAATCTACTTAACATTCAGGGAGTGGTGCTAAACTATGATCAAAGCCAGCTAATTCAGGCTTGGGTGAGATGGGTCAAGCCTGTAGCACTCTGGGAGGCCCAGGAAGGTGCAAGAGACCCTGTCTCTACTAAAAATAGAACAGCTCAGCATCCATAGCACAGTGGTTACAGCACCAGCCACATACACCGAGGCTAGCGGGTTCGAACACAGACCAGGCCAGCTAAACAATGACAATTGCAACAAAAAATAGCCGGGCATCGTGGTGGGCATGTGTAATCCCAGCTACTTGATAGGCTGAGGCAAGAGAATCACTTAAGCCCAGCAGTTAGAGTGATACAGGACAGGTGGTGCCCAGCCAGCTAGGGAGAGCTGAGGGGCAGACCTGCTGCCTCTGCCTTGAGGGTGTTGGTGCGGTGGCGGTGACAGAGGAACCAGCAGGCTGGGGGGCCAGTTAACTGCTGGGAGGACACCAACACCCTAGGTCTCCCTCCCCCTGCACTTGCAGCTGAACAGGGAACCCCCATTTCCTAGGCCTTGTCAATTTCATGTAAGTTTCATAGGCCTGGGAATGAAAGGAATCCTAGTCATTCATTTGCTACCTACCAAGTCCTGCTAAATGTAACTACAGAAGACCCAGGCACGCTAAATGTAACCACCAAGTTCCACAGAGGACCTGTGCACGCTAAATGTAACCACCAAGTCCTGCTAAATGTAACTACCAAGGACCCCTGCACGCTGAATGTAACTACAGAGTCCCGCTAAATGTAACTACAGAGGACCCACGCCTGCTAAAAGTAACCAAGTCCCACTAAAAATAACCATGGAGGACCCAGGTGCACTAAATGTAACTATAGAGGACCCTATGTGACTATACCCCTGGAAAAACAGCCCTGAGTCAGAGAAGAGAGTTAGCTTTCCCCCCAATTTGGGTTTTCTCTCTCTGCCAGCAGCTTTGGTGTTTTTTTCTATTCTTTTCTGTCTTACCACTGATCTGTGGTCTGTGGATTCATTCTAGGAATCACAGAGACCAGAGGTTGCTGTGAGCTATGACGCCACAGCACCCTAAGAAGGTGACATATAGACTGTCTCAAAAAGCAAAATTAAAAAGAAAAACTAGGTGCATGTGGTGTCGGGCGCCAGTAGTCCCAGCTACTCAGGAGGCTGAGGTAGGATGATCAGAATGCAATGAGCCCAAGAGTTTGAGGTTGCTGTGAGCTATGATGCCACAGCACCCTACCCAGGGCATAGAGTGAGACTGTCTCCTGCCCCCACCCCCCCAAAAAAGCCAGCTGATTCATGTGTGTTGGAAGAAAATAGTGTTTTGTGTCATTTGTGAGTTGCAGGAGACTACTTAAAGCAGTAGGTCTGGTAGGTTTATATCTGAGCACAGGCTTATGATCAGGACTGAGGACAATGCTCACATTTGTTCAATTATTAAACCTGAAACCACCTCTCTTCAGCCCCTCCCCTAAAGACCTCCTTGCCCATCCTTACAAGGCCCCTCACCAGCCGAGGGTTCCCATTAAGGATTTGGAACCTCAGTCTTGACCAGCGGCTCTTTGACAGTTGTCTAGATTTACACAGGGAAACTGTGGAATCAAGTGAAATATTTTAACCATCCGTTAAAAAAAAAAATCAAATCACTCAACCTGGAAAGTGGATATAGGAGTGTCTATGAAAGCGGAAGTGAAATGGGCGGCGCCTGTGGCTCAAAGGAGTAGGGCGCCAGCCCCATATGCTGGAGGTGGGAGGTGGTGGGTTCAAACCCAGCCCCGGCGAAAAACTGCAAAGAAAAAAAAAAAAAAAAAAAAAGTGAAATGTATCACCTAAGCCACGTTGCCCGCCCAGAGAAGCACTGAAAAGGGCACCACGGTAAAACCTCCTGTCCTCAGGTTCCTCTGTCCTAGTAACCTAGGAGTCTGTGGCCACTGACTCACTGATTTCCGTGAGGACTGGCCCCCTCAGACGGCTACGGGGCCAGTGCTCCATGTGCCGCGCTGGGCAACCCAGGCCACCACATGCCCCCACTGGTCTAAAGGAAGAGACGGTGGTGTCAGGCTCACTGCCCCAGAGGCCTTCACGTCTAATTGCCTTTCCTTGCAAATTATGAATATTAAACCAGTCACTCTCACTAATGGAGAAACTACCACCTCATTCATTTGTTCATTCTGCAAAATAAGCCAGATGAATACAGTAGGTTTAACAAGAAAATGAATGAGGAACTAGAAATGTAGAAATTTCTACTAAAGGACTGGGTGATGTAATCCCAACACTTACGGGGGGCTGAGGTGGGAGTCTGCAGGAGGCTAGGAGTTCAAGACCAGTCTAGTCAACATAGTGAGTGAGACGCACCCCCCACCACCAATCTCTAGAAAAAGGAAGTTATAAAGGTACTCAAAACATTCCTAGTACATATGAGGTATGTATCAACATATCTGATATTAATATCTTTTTTTCTTTTTTAGTTTTTGGCTGAGGCTGGGTTTGAACCCGCCACCTCTGGCATATGGGGCGGGCACCCTACTTTTTTGAGCCACAGGTGTCACCCATTCTTTTTTTTTTTTTTTTTTTTGAGACAAACTCTCACTATGTCACCCTTGGTAGAGTGCCATGATGACACAGGTCACAGCAACTTCGAACTCCTGGGCTTAAGTAATTCCCTTCCCTCCACCTCCCAAGTACCTGGGACTACAAGCGCCCACCACAATGCCCGGCTATCTTTTGTTGTTGTTTAGCAGGCCCGGGCTGGGTTTGAACCTGCTAGCCCCAGTGTATGTGGCTAGTGCTCTAACCACTGAGCAACAGGCGCCGAGCCATGATACTGTTATTTCTAATGCTTTCCTCTTAATGTAACAGAGATTTTTGTTTTCTTTTTTAGACAGTCTTGCTCTGTCACCTACAAGTACAGCACAGTGGCATCATTATAGCTCATTGCAACCTCAAACTCCTGGGCTCAAGGGATCCTCCTGCCTCAGCCCATCCTAAGCAGCATCACCATACTTGGCTAATTTTTCTATTTTTTAGTAGAGCCGGAGTCTTGCCTCGCTCTTGCTCCACCTGGTCTTGAACTCCTCAGCTCAAGTGATTTCCCCACCTCTCCCTCCCAAAGTGCTAGAATTATAGGTGTGAGCTACTGCGCCCAGCTTGTAACAGAATTATTAAATGTATATCAGATAATCCTGGAAAGAGTAAAATACCTGGTGAAAGAAAAAGGATAAAATAAGACCTTTTGTGTCAACAAAGTAAAAACTGGCTCGGTACCTGTAGCTCAGTGGTTAGGGAGCCAGCCACAGATACCAGGACTGGTGGGTTCAAGCCCAGCCTGGGCCAGCTAAACAACGACAACAACAACAACCAAAAAATAGCCAGGCGTTGTGGCAGGTGCCTATAGTCCCAGCTACTAGGAAGAGTGAGGCAAGAGAATCACTTGAGCCCAGGAGTCTGAGGTTGCTGTGAGCTATGATGCTACAGTACTCTACCAAGGGTGACGTAGTGAGACAGTCTCAAAAAAAAAAAAAAAAAAATCTAGAAATACACGATGAGCTTTAAGTTGTGACTCAGCCCACTAATGGCTACACTGTTGATGATGACTATGTCCTATTTCAACTAACACGTGTAGACACTGTAGCATGCCTGGTGGTAGGCTAGGGATCAGGGATAGGAAAATGACTGCCTGAGTCTCTGTCCTCAGGGCCCTTCCGCACACCTTGACCTCCCAGAGTGCTGGGGTTACAGGCGTGAGCCACCACCCAGGCCCATCTTTAATATTCTTACTTAGAAAACAAACAAGGGTGCACGAACAGGATCAGAACTACATGAACCAAGGTTGGCTCTCTAGTTTATAGTCTCTTAAGTTAGTAGAGTCGATCCTCATTACTCACAGATTTGGTATCTGTAAACATGCCTACTTCTAAAAATGCATTTGTAACCCCAAATCAGCATTCGTTTGCTTTACCAGGGATTAGCAGACACATGCAGAGTATCACAAAGTTTTTGTCACCTGACCGTCACACCTTCCTGGCTGGGGTTGCACACGGTGACTGTGTTTGGTGTCAGCTCTTCCACTATAAATGCGTGTCCCCATCATGGCCCGTTTAGTGCTATGTGCTTTTGTACTTTTGTGCTTTTTGTTGGTGGCCTTTACGGTTTAAAATTGCCCCAACTGTGGCACTGAAGTGCTGTCTAGTGTCTAAGTGAAAAAAGGTTGCCATGTGCCTTAAAGAGTGTTAGCTAAGCTTTGTTCGGATACGTGGTTTGTTGGAAGTTCACTGTTAATCGACCAGTAACAAATACCAAATAAGGTCTCGTTAAACAAACACACATAAGATTATATGTTTTCAATTGACGAAAACGTGAACAGAGGCTCAAGAGCCTAGCTCTGTACTTCCTTCCCCTAGAGTCATGTTTCAGTATTCACTAACGCAGTGTTCACAGTGACAGAACACAGGTACAGTGAATAATGATAATCAGCTGTATTCTGAGGGACAAGGTAACCAGCTAGATAGAAGGTCAGAGAGCGGCTCAGTGCCCGCAGAACAGTGGTTATGGCGTCAGCCACATACACTGAGGATAGTGGGTTCGAACCTGGCCGGGGCCAACTGCAACAAAAACATAGCCAGGTGTTGTGGTGGGCAACTGTAGTCCCAGCTATTGGGAGGCTGAGGCAAGGAATCGTTTAAGCCCAGGAGTGTGAGGTTGCTGTAAGCTATGATGCCACAGCACTCTACCAAGGATGACATAGTGATAGTCTATAAATAAATAAATAAAGTCAGAAGGCTTGAATTGTAATCCTAAATTCCTAGGTCTAACCTCACCTTGCCGGGTCTCAGTCTCCTAATCTATACAACATTAATCACATGAGTATAGCAGAACCTCTATGGGGACCACCCCCCTACACTGACCACCTTAAGATGACTTAATTTTTATACACTGGACATGCCTCACATGTGCGTATCAGTACAGTAGGCCTAGCTCCTTTAAAGCTTTAAAGACACCTCTGACTGGTTTGTTTAGGTCAACTTACAGAGGTTCTACTGTATCTGCTGTGCCACCATGGGGTTAGGAGGATAAACTGAGATGACCAAAAATGTGCTTTTTAGAAAACAGAAAGCCCTATAAAAATATCAACAATGTTCTTCAATTAATAGTATGGGAAATATGGATTTTCACTTGCAAAGAATGAAATTAGACCCTTATCTTATACCATATGCAAAAATCAATTCAAAATAGATGAAAGACCAAAGTGTAGAACCAGAAACTGTAACATTCCTGGAAGAGAACACCAATGTCTTGGACATTGGCCCTGACAATAATTACTTGGATATCACACCAAAAGCTCAAGCCACAAAAGCAAAAATAAATAGAACTGCATCAAACAAAAAAGCTTCGTACAGAAATCAACAAAATGAAACAGCAGATTAGTACGCTCAAACCATGTATCTCACAATAAATGGGTTAATATGCAAAGTATATAAAGAATAATCTTTGCACTCTGGGAGGCTGAGGGTGGATTGCCTGAGCTCAGGAATTGGAGACCAGCCTGAACCAGAGTGACACCTTGTCTCTAAAAAAGTAGCCAGTATTGTGGCAGGCGCCTGTAGTCCCAGCTACTTGGGAGGCTGAAGCAAGGGGATCAATCACTTAAGCTTAGGAGTTTGAGGTTGCTGTGAGCTGTGACACGGTAACACTCTACCAAGGATGACAAAGTGAAACTCTATCTCAGAAAAAAAAAAAAAAATCAAATTGTATGAGATCTTCATGAGTTCTTCAAACAACCTAATTAAACAATAGGCAACAGGCCTGAATAGCTATTTCTCCAAAGATAACATAAAAATCGCAAAATCAGAAAAATGCAAATCAAAAACACTATGAAATACCACCTCATACCCATCAGGATGGCTTGTCATCAAAATTCAAAAGCTAACAAATGATTTCAAAGGCGTGGAAGAAAGGGAACTCTTGTTCACTGTTGGTGGGAATGTAGACTGATAACAAGCCATATGGAAAATGGTACAAAATCTTCTTAAAAAATTAAAAATAGAACTACCATACCAGTTATCCTTCTTTTGGGTACACACCCAAAGGAAATAAAATCACTACCCTATGAAGATTATCTGCACTTCTATTTTCATTGCAGCATTATTCAAAATAGCCAAGATATGGAAACAACCTAAGTGTCTATTAACAGGCAAATGAATAGAGAAATTGTTGTATATCTGCATATCCAATGGCACGTTAGTGAGCCCTAAAAAAAAGAATGAGATCTTGCCAGGGACACACGGATGAGCCTGGAGGACATTATGTTAAGTCAAATAAGCCAGACACAGAAAAGAGAAAAAATCTCAAGGCCCCATATATGCAAAGTCTAAAAAATAAAAAATACCAAATATATACAGAGGCAGAGAACAAACCAACACCTTCCAGGGTGGGAGGAGTGGAGACGGGGAGATATAGATATAAGTGAGGGTGCAAAGCATCAGATATGTAGGATAAACAAGAGCTCATGTTCAACATAAGGATTCTATGTAATAAAGCTATACTGTATTTAGGGGTGCAGACTTAAAGGAGTATGTTTTTAGCTACTCCTCTTATAAAAATAGATAGTAAAAAGGTTACTTACTGGAGTGAACTAATTGATATATCCATATATGCAGGTCAATTAGCTTCACTCTAGTAATCTTTTTACTATCTCTACATTTCCTACATCATGTTGTATACTTTAAAAAAAGAAACTTATTTAAAAGATTAATAAAAAATACATTCCTCCCTATTTTTCGTACTTAGAAAACGTCAAGGTATTTTAATGTGTTATAATTATTTTACTTTAGAAATGCAAACAATTAGGCTGGCACCTGTTGCTCAAGCAGGTAAGGCACCAGCCACATACACCAGAGCTGGTGGGGTCGAATCCAATCCCCGGCCTGCCAAACAATGACAACTACAGCCAAAAAATAGCCGGGCGTTGTGGTAGGCGCCTGTAGTCCCAGCTACTCGGGAGACTGAGGCAAGATAATAGCCTAAACCCAAGAGTTGGAGGTTGCTGTGAGCTGTGACACCAAAGCACTCTACCAAGGGTGATAAAAGACTCTTATTTCAAAAAAAAAAAAAAAAAAGAAAGAAAGAAAAAAAAGAAAAACATTCAAATAATTTACCCCATTTTATGAAGCTAAGAGTTTTTTTTTTTTTTCTTTTTCTGGAGACAGAGTCTAAAGCTGTTGCCCTGGGTAGAGTGCCGTGGCATCATAACTCACAGTTAACCTCCAATTCCTGGGCTTAGGTGATTCTCTTGCCTGAGCCTCCTGAGTAGCTGGGACTACAGGCACCTGCCACAACACCCGGCTATTTTTTTGTTGCAATTTGGCTGGGGCCAGTTTTGAACCATCTACCCTTGGTATATGGGGCCAGTGACCTAATCACTGAGCCATAGGCACCACCCAGTGTTTCTTATTTTAATATGAAACATGTGTTTCATATCATGTGTTTATTAAAAAAGATAATGGGGGAATTGTGATTTCCTCTTAGTGAAACTTGGGCAAGTTTTACCTTCATTAACATCTCAGATTAGATGAGATATGCTATTTAGATCTACTATCCTTTAGGTGTTCTTTTGACTTAAGCATTGGCCACAGGTGGCTTTCCAAATAAATGTCACTATTCTGACTTAACTCTCTCTCCATTGAGAAGTTCTGCCCATCGTTTTCCTTCCTTTAATAATCTCTCGGCCCTTGAATTGCCTAAGCCCAAGAGTTTGAGGATGCTATAAGCTAAGACACCACAGCACTCTACCGAGGGTGACACAGTGAGACCGTCTCGAAAAAAAAAATCTCTCAGCCCTTCATATTCCTGATCCAAGTTGACTTTTGCTTTTGTGTCTTTTTCCTTTCCTTTTTGTGTGTGTTTTTTTTTTTTTTTTTTAGTTGTTGTTGTTGACACAGAGCCTCACTCTGTGTCCTGGGTAGAGTGCTGTGATGTCACAGCTCACAGCAACCTCAATCTCTTGGGCTAAAGTGATCCTCTCGCCTCAGCCTCCCGAGTAGCTGGGACTACAGGTACCTGCCACTATGCCTGCCTAGTCTATTTTTAGTAGAGAGGTGTCACTCTTATTCAGGCTGGTCTTGAACTCCTGAGTTCAGGTGATCCACTGGCCCCAGCCTCCCAGAGTGCTGGGATTCCAGGCGTGAGCCACCACACCTGGCCTACAGGTTAGATTCCACCAGGAAAGCCCCAGGTTCTTCCAGGGTAATGGACTGACCTTTAGAACAAGGGGGGCCTACTGAACCACTGAGTGACCCTGCTTAAGGAAAATCTACCCCCACTTAGGACCATTACTATGTGGGAAAATACTCATTACGTGTAAGACTTGTGTGCCCCTCCCTGCACTTTTCTTCAAATTAGTGTCCAAAACTTACATCTTCCCCCTCTCAAAATATGCAGCTAACAGTGTGAAAAGTGGATGTAGGGGTGAATTCAAAGATAAAAGTCAAACCAGTGCTTTTCCAAACAGTGAAAAAAAATGACTTTGCAACCTAGAGAAGGTCTTGCCATAAAGATGTCTTCACTGCTATCAAAATCTTGAGTTCTCTAAGAGGCAGGAAATGACTCTTTTTTTTCTTTTTGGAGACAGAGCCTCAAGCTATTGCCTTTCCTTTTTTTGTTTTTTTATTGTTGTTGTTGACACAGAGCCTCACTCTGTGTCCTGGGTAGAGTGCCGTGGTGTCACAGCTCACAGCAACCTCAATCTCTTGGGCTGAAGTTGGAATCTTTGGCATCGCAGCTCACAGCAACCTCCAACTCCTGGGCTCAGGCGAGTCTCCTGCCTCCACCTCCCAAGTAACTGGGACTATAGGCACCCGCCACAACAGCTGGCTATTTTTTTGGTTGCAGCTGTCGTCGTTTGACGGGCCAGGGCTGGATTTGAACCTTCTAGCTCGGGTGTATGTGGCTGGTGCCTTAGCCGCTTGAGCCACAGGCGCCAAACCAGGAAATGCCTCTTGTTTAGCCAGGGACACAAATAGTTTGGAACCAGCTTTATTACTGGTCTGTCTTTGACCTACGAGGTTTACTTTATAGGTTCTTAATACATTTTAAGGGGAATCTGCACATTTAAAAGAGGCTATGAGTGGCATCAGTGGCTCAAGGAGTAGGGCACCGGCCCCATAAACCGGAGGTGGTGGGTTCAAACACAGCACCAGCCAAAAACTACAACAACAACAAAAGGCTATGCCTTTTGAAACTTACCAAGAAAGGCAAGGATGTTTTTTTTTTTTTTTTGAGACAGTCTCAAGCTGTTGGCCTGGGTAGAGTGCTGTGGCATCATAGCTCATAGCAACTTCCAGCTCAGACTCAAGTGATCCTCTGGCCTTAGTTTTTCTATTTTTAGTAGAGATGATGCTTTTTTGCTCTGGCTGGTCTCGAACTCATGAACTCAAGTAATCCACTCACCTCGGCCTCAGAGGGTAGGATTACAGGCATGAGCCATTGTGCCCAGCCAAGGTGAGCGAAATTAATGGAACAGAGGAGACCGTTCCTATTGTTCACCTAGTTCAGTGCTACTTGAGTCCTGCCTCTGAAATATCATTTTCATGTCTATCACTGACCAACAAAATACATACATCAAAGTTTTAGAAATACAAAAGCCACTTTAAAGGAACAAGACCACTTCCTGAAAGAAACTCAAGCTCATAGCACTTGATCTCATTCAATGTGGAAGCTACAAATTACTTTTATAATGCTAAAGACATCTTTTGATGGGAGTACGGTCTCCACAGCTACCTAAGAACACTATAGCTGAAGCAGGGCAGGCTAATAGCTTGTCCTGAAATTTCTGTTTAGCATCAGGACTTCTGTGCATACCTGTCTTTCCGATTTTTCTACATGGCTGCCCGAAAAAAAATTATGCACGTAAATATACCCACACATACATACATACAGACAACAGAGAGGAATGAGTTTGCAGGTGTTTTGCAAGGAGTAGGCAGGGTACCTGGGATGCTCTCCAGTTTCCTTCTGAGCTCTTCATTTTCTTGCTGTAGTGAAATAACCTCCTGCTCCAGCTCTTGGCATCGAGGGCAGTAGCCTTCCTCTTCCTCCTCCTCCTCCTCCTCTGGCAGCGTAGATGAGGACGGGTGACCGTGGGATTCAGATGTTGCTGGGGAGGTCCAACCTCCCAGTGTATGTACAGGGGAGGTTGACAGAGGATCCACGTCAGCCAGGTGGCCATACTCACTGACGGAGGAGGTGTTTGGAGTCGGAAAGCTCCCTGAGAGCAGGTAATTTTGTAGCGAGTCAGTGAAAACCCTCAAAAAGGCCGAGGTCTGTTGCTTCCTTTGCATGTATTGCGTCTCTATGTCTACACTGTCTAAGGTCTGACTGTGGACCCCTTTCCCAATGTGACACTGTTCCTGTCTTTCATTATAATTTGAGCCTTCCTGCTTTACGCAAGAAATCATGGACTGAGAATGGTTGGAGTCCAGAAGTTTACCTCCACAATTCAAGAGGCTGAGAACGCGACTGCACTGCTGGGCAAAGGCATCCAAGATCATGCGACTCTCTGAAACAAACAGAAGGACACGTCAGTGACCCACAGCCAAAGGCGAGAGACCAATAAGGGCCTCAATTTGGAATTTAACATTCAAACATGTTAAAAATATGTATTTCTACTCTCTGTCTTAAGCCAAGATGACAGGGTGACTCCACTGTTATTAGAACACATAGCTTCCTGCTGCTCCGGCGACTGGTGGGCTGCAACTCTGGGCACCATACAGAGATCTCCCCCTCTACGGCATTCACTGGCTTGCACAGGTCCGAGGAGCTCACACCTTTGGTTTCATTAATATCTTTGCTCTAATGAATTGAGCCAGCCACAGCAGACTCAATTCCTCATTGATAGGAGGGCTTAAAGCAATCATTACTTCTATTTCTGGAGTGCCCTTACGCCCTTGCTATTAATCAGCTGATACAATCCCCGCTGAGAGTACATAGCTCCCAGAAGCAAACTGGAGGAGAAAGATAAGTCTTTCTGAAGAGCTCACTAGAAATCTAATGTAAAACAAAGAGCGGGCCTATGGGCAAAGGATGAGCACAAAACATATCCAACATCTGCGCACACTATTCTTTCTTTTCATTTACCTACTAACTTGGATTTCTTGTCAAGGCCAATGTTTAGGCTGACCTTGATCAGTTTCATTTAAGAATCAGAGGTGTCTCTTCTCAGGACCTCTTCATTAGATTGTCAGGCCTCCTAAACTGGCACGTGGTGTGGACGCCTCTGAGCCCCCACACACCAATTCTAAAGCAGACTGTCAAGTGGTGAAAAACAAAAAGCAAACAGAAAGCAAACAAACTGCAGAAACAAACAAAGGAGGAAAAAAATAAACCCCAAATTGTGAAAATGTGATTTAATGTTGTCAGGGTAAGGGTCCTGAAAATTCACCCTAAAGGTGAATGACACGGGGCAGATTTTCTTCTTTCCTGACTGCCATCCAGCATGGGCGAGTTACAAACAGAGAGAGAAATTTTTTTCTTTTCTTTCCCTTTTTTTTTTTAAGAGACAGAGTCTCACTTTACCGCCCTCAATAGAGTGCCCTAGCATCACAGCTCACAGCTACCTCCAGCTCTTGGGCTTAAGCGATTCTCTTGCCTCTACCTATAGGCGCCCGCCACAATGCCTGGCTATTTTTTGTTGCAGTTTGGCCAGGGCCGGGTTTGAACCTGCCACCCTCGGTATATGGGGCGGGTACCCTACCCACTGAGCCACAGGCGCCGCCCACAGACAGCAATTTTCTAGGGCTTACAAAGTGGTATGAGGATGCCTCTTCTTCCTGCCCTACCCCAGCCATAGTAATGGCAACAAACAAACACTGGCATTTCAGATGCTAAATAACGATTGTTTATGATAGAAATCTAACTAGCTACTTGCAGACCATTTTGCTTTATCTTTTTTCTGGAGAAAAAAACTTTTAAAATAAAAAATGGTGAAGTGCTCAAGGAGACAATGAGCCAACACAGATTCCGTGTTCTTTTTCCTGACTGTTCTTTCAGAAAGTAACTAAGATAGGGAGGGGAGAGGGAGCAGAGTATACTTTTCCAACTTTTCAGTTTTTCAGTTAGATAAAAATATGCAAAGCCCCAGCACTGGCACAGCGGAAGCATCCCTGCCATCTCCCAAATCTCTAAAATGCTACTGCTCCCGAATGCCTCTGAAAACTCCAAGTCAAAACACAGAGGCCACATTTTTTCTACCAGGAGGGGACCACAGACTGCACTGGACTGTGAGGGCCAGCATGGTCTCTAAACAAATGGCAGATACACAGAGCATTTCAGATTGGACAGCATTTGCAAATTTACTTGACTGGGTAGGGGACAGCAAGACCACCCTAGGCAGCTGAGTCCACAGACTGTGCTTTTCTTGAGCGGCATGGCACTTCCTAGAGCAGTCCTGCCGTCAAAGGTCCTCCTGGACCTCTACCTAAAGCTACCACAGCCTATCCTCTCCCCAGAAGTGAGGGACCCAAGATGCAGGAATTGTCTCCTGGATCAGAGGACTCACACTGGTCTCTTCCCTGAGCCATCAACCCAAAGACAGACCGTGGTGCCAATCCTGGAAGTCTGGATGGAGCATCCACACGTGGGCATGAGACCTTCCTGGTGGAAGATGAAGCTGGGGGTGGGCTTCGTGGGTTGGCTATAAATTCTAAGGTCAACCTGTTCATTACAAAGGTACATTTGTCAGGGTAGATGGATGAAACCTATCTCATTTGACAATCTGTTAGCTTGGTTTATCCTTTTTAATTATTTGATAAATGAGGTAAGCCTACTTTTGACTCTCGTTCTGAATCCCACAGATATTTGGGGGTGTCACTTCTTTACAGTGACCAAAATCAAACAAGAAAGTAAATAGTGGAACCATACAAATGGGAGTTTTAAGATGTACTCTCGGCTCTGCGCCTGTAGCACAGTGGTTACAACGCCAACCACATACACTGAGGGTGGCACATTCGAACCAGGCCCAGGCCAGCTGAACAACAATGACAACTGCAACAAAAAATAGCCAGGCATTGTGATGGGTGCCTGTAGTCCAGCTACTTGGGAGGCTGAGGCAGGAGAATTGCTTGAGCCCAAGAGTTTGAGGTTGCTGTGAGTTGTGATGCCACAGCTCTACCAAGGGCAACATAGTGAGCCTGTTTAAACAAAAAACGTTGTACTCTAATTTCTTCTCTTGGTTTTTGTTCTTCTATTAGTAAAATCAAAGGAAGATATTGATTGGGAATTTTCAATTCTAGCACAACAGCAGTTTCCATTCATTTTAATCCTATAATCCCATTCTAGACCTGGAGTTGTATTTATTGTTTGCATTTTAATCAGCATAGTCCCAATTGATTTACAGCCTATACACCTTTAATATAACCTTGATGAAAGGGACAAAATATGAAAGGAAAGGCTAACATAGACTTGCCTGGAAAAAACTGCTCCAATATGTTTGTTCAATGTCCTACAATACACTCAGTTATTTTAATCATATTGATAAATCACATTAAAGCATAGATTTTTATAAGGGTAAAAAAATCTGACTTAGGGAGACAAGTGTGATTTGTTTACTTAATTGAAGGATAAACTCATGACATGCTGAGAAAAAATCATTATGTAATATACTACATTATGAAGATAATCTATTAAAGTGCACTCAGTACGAGTGAATAGCTACAATCATAGAACAGTTCTTGCCTGCAGTTTTTAAAAATGCTTCATCCTGAGTTTGCTCTCAGAATTGATATATACAAAAATAACAATTGTAACCCTCAAAGTTGAGTATTTTTCTCTTTTCGCCCTACTCCTTTGAGCCACAGGCACCATCCTATTTGAGTAGTATTTTAACACTGATACACACACACAAAAAAATACTACCATGATCCTTGAAAACAGCCAATCTTTCCTTTTAATACATATTGCAGCCAGCAATCTAGAAAGAATATAATTAGAAACGCAAGTATTGTGTGATGCCCATTATCACCAAGAAATAGAGAAAGGTTCTGTTTTCATATGAACACAGTTGAAAGGCTATTAATCCATGATTCTTAACTGAGCAAAGTGCAAACATGTATTTTGATTTAGCTGTTTTGTTTTTGTTTTTTAGTTATCATAGATTACCCCACTCAAGTGATGGCAGGGAAATAGAGTCAACAGTTTACAGATGGGCTTTAAAACTATCTACTTTAGGTGCGGCCTGTGCCTCAAAGGAGTAGGGTGCCGGCAGAGGCATAGGTTAGGTGCCATAGGTTAGGTGGCGGGTTCAAACCCAGCCCCAGCCAGAAACTGCAAAAAAAACAAACAAACAAACAAAAAAACTATCTACTTTATTCTTAACTTCTCTAAAATTAAACACCACCAACTGTTAATAAATCACCATCACTAAACATTTTAAAATGACCATTTCTAATTTATTTTGCTTTATTGTGCAGTCTATTGGGGGAGAATATCACACTGCAAATTGTGCCCAGTCTGATTTCCAAAATCTAAACCCATGATTATTTTTTTAATTAAAAAATTCATTTCTTGAAATTCCTCTAAATTTAAGTGGTTTAATCCGTCCTTAATCTGATAAGTGAATAAGAAGAGGGATGGGAAGTAGGCAATCAAACAGCCTCCCTACTTTACTGCTGCTCTTTGTAAGTAAAGCCTTGAACGGAATTTGCCCATCACAGCAGATCCCCAAGAGAATTGTTTCTATGAAGGAGATCACAGTAGTCGAGATTAGTGGTAACCTTTTGATTTTAGCCCAGCGAAGGGCGAAATATATTAATATTAAAAATGCAGAAGCAGAAATTTTTCTTAGTGACCTACTATCACAGAGCCAGATATCATATGTACCAAAGGATTTCTAACTTGTTCAACATACATGATTTCCTTAAAACATTAATTTAACTTATTTTTAAGAGAGGACTTCATGACATAGAATATAGGACTTAGAAAATGAAAGCATCTTTGAAAGCATCACCCTTGTCTTAAATCAGTGAACTATGTGTCTTAAAAAAATGCCATCCAGTTTTTTTTCTCATAATGGCAAACATCAACACAGCAAAACAGGATGCAATTTTTCTAAATAAATAAATCAATGATGTGTCAAAAATTAACAGATGAGTTAATATACTCAGTGCTATCAAAACCAGATGGTGCTTCCTAATATTCATCCTGCTCAGTCAATCCCTGAATATTTTCTGGACCATCGGTATATAAAATAGGATGCTGCTATTTGTGATGGCAAACAAAAGCAATCACGCCTGCCAAGCACATACTATAACAGGCAGCATTTCAGCTCTGCTAGACAGAAAGTAATTAGAATGCTTTTAATGTCCAAAAGAATGATGCTGATAGGCTGCCACAGATGTGTAGATTTATGAATATTTATATGGTGGTTTATAGCTGACACTTTTATCAGTTGAAGAAGATAAAATATCTGCCTGACTCAAAAGCTTGACAGTCAGGTTAATAAAATCTCATTAAAGAGAATGACCTATGCAATTATATAGGATTTATTGTAATTCATTTTTGATTGTACTCTGCTTAAAGATGCAATTTCCCATTTCCTGATGCCAAATTTAGGCTGCATATCAAGATCTACGTGGGTTTTAACTCTAAGCCTCCCACAGAGGAAAAATATGCTTTTAAAACCGTGGTGTATTACCCCTTTTAAGGAAAATTATACTCTTCATGAGATTTTATAAGAATGCTGAAAAAAATCTATTTTTAATCATATATTTCTCTTCTCAGTAGTTTACGGCCTTACTGGCAAAGAAGACTCACTTCAATCCTTTCCTCTTTTCACTGCACTGTCACTCTGGACACTATCCTTGGCTCATTTCATCACAGCCCTGTTCTGACTATTATTATTAGTTGACAAGGTGGCCTGAGACACTGCAATGAGACTTTTGTGAGAGTGCAACAAGCAGTGTGCCACTCCACCCAACCCCACCCAGTACTCTTAAATAGCCAGGGGCCTGTGCACTCATGGCTCATTGGTTCAAAGTGGAACCACTAGTTTCTCAAAGAACCAATCAGCTCTTCAGAAGGCTGTCCCTCTGATGGCCACTCACATGACTGTGCCTGTTAAGAGATGGCTTTGTCCATCAGTGATTAATATTACTGACCACAATTCAAGATGTCTAGTTCTGTGGCTTTTTTTTTTTTGCCCTGGTACTATTTTCCCTACTTCATGGAGGAAACCTACTAGCTAAATTAATTCTTTCCCATCTTTCCAACAACCTCTAGGCATCCAGCCCTCGGTGCTATACAGCTCACCCCTCTTAACAACAAAAAGCCTTGAAAATAAAAGAAAATATAGGGAAGTTTGAGGGGCATCAAAAAGCCCCCTTTTCGTCCTTTGGAGTCAATGATGTGCGTTTCCATCTAGGGACAGAGACAAAATAAACCGGACATTAGAAGAAACGCTTAAAGAGAACATACAGAAAAGGTGGGGGGTGGGGAATCGTCACATGAATGAAAGCTAGCTGAGAACTGCAGGGTAGGAGAAAGGAAGGCAGGGAGGATAAGCAAGAACCTGGTGCAGATAAAAAAGAAACAACACAGGCGATAGGGCAGGGTAAAACTATGGGTGAAAACGGAAATTTGAGGGTGCAGATTTATAGTGCATAAAGGGAAGTCAAAGATTAAAAGAGTCAGCAAGACTGAAAGGAGAAAGCAAGAGATCAAAGGCAGTCCAGGGCAGATAAAGATAAAGGAAAAAACCCCAGAGGACACGGTGGAACTAAGGTTATGCAAAGGAGTAAGCAAAATATAGAAAATGCAGAAGGGACGTGAATGGCTAGAAATCAACATAAACTATAAAGACGCAGCTGATCTTGGGAATAAACACTGGCGTGAACAAGGAGTTCAGGAGAAAATAAGACCCTGAGCCCAGAAAGAGCAGAAGTTCAGTAAGGGGGAAAAACAGAAGAACTGTAAGTAAGAAAATGAAGAGGTTGAGCAGCCTACCAGAGAATATGAAAACACAATGGAACACTGGGCCAGGAACAACTGAAAAAACACACCCCCACCCCCCACAGGAGACCAGCACTCAAATCCTTCAGCACCTACACAGAAGTGAGAAATGAAACGTACCAAGTCTTCACCATAACCTGCGATTGGATTTTCTTTCTCAAAACCGATCCTTCACGTGTCAAAATATTGACAAACAACAAAATACTAGCAGAGGTATCTATAACTCATTTATAGAAATGCTCTCCTATTTCCTAGGGTGAAAAGTCTTCAGATCCACTAATATGGAGCATGGGGTTGGGGGGGCTCCAAAGTGCCATAAAAGACCGGAACAGAACTTTTAGTTCTGATGAACCGATAAACGCGGCTGTGCCCTGGAGGAGTGCAGAGCGTCCTTGGGCACAGGCCCCAGACGGTGACCTCTCCACCAGCCCATCTCCCTCACTGCAGGCGGGCAGCGCGTTGGACAATGGGGGGGGGCGGTATCGAGGAAGGGTACTGCAGACTCAGGAGAAAGGAGGGCAGTCTCGACCCTTGGGAGGCATTTAGGCAGGAGATGAACGCGAGCGACACGACCCCGCCGCGGGGTAATACCCAGTGTCCCGTGGACGGGAATAGGGAAGAGTGACTACGTGGGAGGTGGGGACCCGAGCGTCCCCGGCTCCAGGAGTTAAGGGGAGGGAGTTGAACGTAGCTATCCCAGCCTGAAGACCATTACTGGGGCGAGCGCCAGTCCCACGGCGTGGCGCAGAGGAGACTGGTGTAGTGCGCCCACCAACTGGGGCGATGGCGTGGAGGGGAAAGGGCAGACAACCACAGAGGCGGCGCGCGCACCAGGATCACAAGCGCACAGAAAAGAGAAGAGAAACAGGGACCCCGAGAGCCAACCGGCGTGGTCCGTGACCGCGTGAGAAGTGGAGGAGAGGACCAGGGAAAGGAGTAGGGAAAAGAGAAACCAAATGGAGGAAAATGGAAGGGAAGAAGTGCAAGGGAGAGAGAAGCAGCCATGGGTGAGAGGAGGCGGAGCCGCAAGGCGCCTCAGCATCTGCAGTTTCTCCCGAAGGGCTGCGACTCACCCTGAGGGACTAGTCCCAACCCCCGACCCTCAGTCGGGCGATCCCTGCCGCGGATCGGCCCCCGCCAGCGTCCCGGGCGCCGAGTCCGCGCCGCGGAGCCACCTGTTAGGCGCGAGCGCCGTCGGAGGCCGGGACGCGGCGGCGGGGGAGCCTCTACGAGTTGCCGTCCGCGCGTGGGGCGACTCCGGGTGCGCCCAACGCCCCCGGCTTCTCCTTCCCGGGTCCCCCACCCCCCCACTCCCGGCAGTGGCGGGAAGGAAAGTTGCGCCCAAGAGTTGGTACCTGCGCTGAGCTCCAAGCTGGCGCCGTCGCTACTGTTGCTGCTGCTGCTGCTGCCCGCGGCCGCCACCGGGCCTGGGCCGTACCTGACGACGGCGGCGAAGGACGACGACGACGACGCGGCGGGAGCGGCCGGCGGCGCCGGGGTCCTCAGGGGGCCCTGGGGCGCGCCGGGCGTGCAGGACGGCGACGACGACGAGGCGGCGGCGGCGGCCCGGCCGGGCCCGGGGGGGAAGGAGGTCTGCGCCTGGAACGGCGGCGGCGGCGGCTGCTCGCTGCTGCTGATGGAGGCGGCGGCGTGCGGCACGAAGGGCGGCGGGGGCGGCGGGGGCGCCCGCACGTGCGGCAGCTCCACCAGGGTAGGTCTCTCGTAGCGCTTGGCCAGCGCCGGTCTCTTGCTGGGGAACGTCTTGAGCACGCTGTAGGGGCTGCGCTGCTTGTAGATTTTGGGGACGCTGGGCCCCTCCTCCGCCGGCTGCATCTCCCCCTCCATCCGGCGCCTCCGGGCCAGTCTCCCGGGGCACGTCCTCTCCTCGCTGGGCGCGCGGCTCCGAGGCTGCCTCCGCCGCCTGCCCGCCGGCTCGGTCCCCGTGCGCGCCGGTGGGAGGGTGTGTGTCTGTGCCTTGGCCGCCGCCGCAGCCGCCGCCTGTCGCTAAGGCTGGCATCTCCGAGCCCCCGCGCGGGGGGCTGCCGCCCGAGCACTGATTGACAGGCCGCCTCGCCAATGCCTGGAGGGAGAAAGGAGGTAAAGAGCAAGTGTTTAGGGTAATATCTGCTAATGATAATGGGGGCGGAGGCGGGGCCTGGCGCCGCCGGGTCGGTGTCTCGGACGCGGGGAGGGAAGAGCCGAGCTAGGCCCTGGAGGGCGCTCTGGTAACAGGTGAAAAAGGTGGGGACGGGGCTTCTGACCAGTGCGAGTATTCGGAGCTCCAAACGTGGATCGAGGCTGCTGCTGCTGCAGGTGGGATCCAGCTTCAGAGACGAGATCCTGGGAGTCCCTCCCGCAGGACGCCAAACTCTGGATGTTGCACAGAGGGGTGGTAGGAGTTGAGACAGGGTCGCTAGAGTTCGTGAATTACAGCAAGTTTTTCCACCAATGGAGAATTACTCCCCCAACATTCTAAAAAGAACCTCTTGAACCCGAGGGTGTTTGTGTGACCCTGGGGATTTGCTCTGAGCTTGTGGTCTCCGAGGTCAGGCTGAACATAAACGCCCACAGGACTTGAAACGTTTACATTGTTTCATTTGCTCCCCACAGGAGCCCCGAGGAAGTGCTTGACACCATCACTACCCCCTTTTCTACAGATGAGAAAACTGAGGCTTTGTGAGGTTGAAGGGAATTAGTTGTCCAGAGTGCAGCACTTAGGAGTGTTTGGCTGGGTTGCACTGATGCGTCTGAGTCATTTGATTTCTTGTCCTCAATTCTCATAGCAGCTGGGCTCAGTGCTATTGAGGGGAGGAAATGACCTGACACCTCCATTTAGGATGGCAATTTCTTTCAAAAATGCCTTTTTATGGGCGGCGCCTGTGGCTCAAAGAAATAAGGCGCTGTCCCCATATCCTGGAGGTGGCCAGTTCAAACCCAGCCCCGGCCAAAAACGGGGAAGGGGGGGGGAGCCTTTTTATGTACAGTAGAACCTCTGTAAACTGATCACCCAAGGGACTGGTCAACATACAGAGGTGGTCAACACGAGGAACTAGGCCTGCTGTACTGACACCTACATGTGTTGCATGTCTGGTCTATGAGTATTAGGTCAACTAAGGCAATAGTCAATGTAGGGAGGTGGTCAGCTATGGAGGGTCAACTGTATACATATTTGCACTTGCAGGACCAAGTTAACTTGAGACCTCTGCATTGCCCAATCCCTCCTCACTGCACCTGCTGCCACCAGGAAAGAGTCTCTGGAGAGCACACAGTTTCAGTAGTTGTTTGACTGAGAAAAGATTTCAGTGGTTTGGTTACTATTATTTTTTAAGACATTTATTTATTTACTTTTTGTTGTTGTTGCAGTTTGGCCAGGGCCAGGTTTGAACCCACCATCCTCGGTATATGGGGCCGACACCCTACTCACTGAGCCACAAGCTCCTGGTTTGGTAGAGGATCCCCCATGGGGTACAGATATCCAGGGCTTTCCCAGACACTTTTTGGAGCAGAAGGTCTACTCCTCTTAATTTCAAATCATGCCTCCTCTAGGCCAGTGCCAATAGAGTGGCTCCCCGACTGGGTTTCTAGCCTCCATTCTTCATTCTTCAGGTCAGAGCTCTCTGGGTGCTCGTTCTAGCATCCCCATCTCCACTCTCTGAATTTTGCTTCTTTTTCAGAGCTTCCCTTCTGGTCTTGAGGAAGTGACCCATTTTATTCTTCTGGGGGTTCAGGGTTTTGGCCTCTCCTTTCTCAAATCTCCCTCCTTTGGACTCTTCCTCTCCTTCCTTTGCTGGTTCAGCCTCTGTGTTCCTCCACCGTACATTGTCGCCCTCTCTCCTGCAGCCTCCTCGGATGGTGCTGTGCCCCCCCATCCATTTATTAGAGATGAAATAAATAATGCCATAAATAAAAGTATTTGGGAGTCCAGGAACTGTCAGGGCTGATTAGGGCATAGAGGACATTTTCTTTCTCATTATGCAAAAGCATTTCATGGGGAAATAAAAGAGGTTTCATTGTAACTCATGCATGTCATATTTCAAGGAATTCAAGATATTAATCATATTTAACATTATTTGCAACGTTCCTCCCTGGCTTCTGAAAACTGCTAAATGAGGACACGTGGATCACTAGGAAAAAGGGAGACAAGCAGGAGAGGGACAGTTAAGAAATAATGAAATGCTGGTGGAAGACAGAGAGGATGAGATGCCAGGGAGAGGTGTCTTAAGCACGTAAGTGAGAAATGGGGGAGCTACTTCTGAGACATGAGACAGCTCAAATTGAATGATATACTGGAGGAAATAAATGATAACAAACCTCCCCACACTTTCCTTTCTATAAAGCAGTTCTGAATTTTGCATTGAAATGTTTCCCTCCCACTTTACTCCCAGATAATTTACCAATAAGTCCTGGCTTTTGAAAAGAAATTGGGGTGATGGTGGTGTGGGAAGTCTAGAGGGGAGAAATTCTTCAGTTCTTCTACTGAAGAAGTAATTTCTTGTACCTGGTGGCTTTCTTTTCTGCTTATGTATTTTTTATTTATATCATCCTCACCACTTAAACACCTTAAGAGTCTGGGAACAATACTCCTGTTCTTTGTTGTTGTTGTTTTGAGACAGTCTCACTTTGTCACCCTGGATACAGTGCTGTGGCATCATAGCTCACAGCAACCTCAAACTCTTGGGCTCAAGCAATCCTTTTGCCTCAGCCTCCCAAGAAGGTGGGACTGTACACCCACCATGAAACCTGCTAGTTTTTCTATTTTTAATATTGACATGCCTCACTCTTGCAACTTCCTGAGCTCAAGCGATCCACCCACCTTGCCAGTGTGCTAGTATTACAGGCGTGAGCCACCATGCCCTGTTGTTATGTTTTAACCAACTGAAAACACCTGCCATCCTTTATATCAAACAGTGGTTATTTCTATAGAACTGAATACTCAAATTAGTGCGTTAGCTGAAAAGAAAAGGGGGGGAAGGTGTCTGAGGAAAAATACTAGACATTTAAAAATGATCAGCTTTCAGATCATCCTATGGGTAGTCACCTATGTTTGAGTACATAAAAAAAGGAAGTACTTAATGATCACTCTTTAGAAAATAAAATGAGCATTTACTGCAGGTGTGGAGTTGAACGCAATTTTAAAACTGTAACTGACCACAAATCCCTGCTGGGAATGTGTTTAACTGAGGATTGTGCATAAATGTAATATACCGAAGTGTTTATAAACTCACTGGTAGTAGCACTCCATGGGCATCTTGCTCTAAATTGTAGTTTAAATTATCAGATGGTGACTTTGCTGATATGTACTCTTGAGGGGTCTCATAGGAGCTGATAGGATGGTAATTACACCCATGGTTTAAATCTGTTTAGCTATTTACTCTTATCTCAAAAAAAAGTGAACTTTTAAAAGCCAAGTGGCTATTTATGGACAGGGTGATTTTTTGATTGGCAGCATGTCAATTCCTTGAGCCATCCAGAATGTAGCTTTTAAATAATAACTCTACCATGGGAAATGCTTTTTACTGCACCAATTTCAATGATATTTAATGAGCTTCTGATTGACTGTTTGATCTCCCAATGTTTTGTGCTACTTTTAATTCATTTCGTATAATAGAAAAAAAAAAGTAATTGGAATAAAATTTTGTGACAAGATAATGACCTTCCACTTTGAAATTAAATGTCTGATTAGCTTCAACATTTTAATGTTGAGATGATATTGCAGCCGGAGTGTGCATACTATCATTTGGTGGAAAAAGAGCGAGGGATATTCCTTTGCTTTTCCCATCGCACAGCAAAAACAGGTGCGAGGGCCAGAGAATCCTAGACATGTGAAACAGGCAAGGCCCCTACCCATCTGTTATTCTTGTGACTGAGCCTGTGACCGTGTTTGTGCAAGCCTGTCTTAAACACCACCAGTGATGGTGATCTCGCTGCCTCCAAACACTTCATTCACCCAGGTATTTATTCAGCAAATATTTATTGAGTGCCTACTATGTGCCAAGCACTGAGTATATATGGTAAATCAGATTATAAAGTTCTGCCATTATGGAATTGTGGAGGGAGCAGATAAAGAAACTAGCAACTACCAAACATATTTCCTAAAAAAAAAAAAGAAAAAAATTCCAGATAGAAATGCCTAGGATGAAAAAACTAAGGTGGGAGTGTTTGCTTTTGTTAGAGTATCTAGGAAGGCCTATTCTACCCTTCTGAGGTGGAACAGTTGAGCTAAGAGTTCACTCATGAGAAAAAGCCATCCATGAGGGTAAGAGTACAACAGGTGCAAGCCACACCTGCTGGGATGGCTGGTAGGCAGGGCGCCCTGGGGAGCAGGATGGGAGATGAGGCCCCAGAGATGGCTGGTAGGCAGGGTGCCCTAGGGGCCAGGGTGGGAGATGAGGCCCACAGAGGTGGCTGGTAGGCAGGGTGCCCTGGGGGGCAGGGTGGGAGATGAGGCCCCAGAAGTGGGCTGGGCCCAGACTGTGCAGAGTCGTGTACATCAGGAGAAAGCTTGGGATTTATTCTAAATGCAATGGGAAGCCTTGTATTAGAGGTAGTTAAGCTGGGGAGTGACGGGCCCAGATTTATGGTCTTAAAAGATTTTTAGAAAAGGTAAAATCGTGACTCCCATACATATATAAAAATGAACACACATTAAAGATTTTATTGAACCTACTCAGGGCCCTCAAAGTGTTCAAAAGGAGACTACAAGTTGGAATGGGATAAAGGAATATTGACTTGAATGTGTAAGTGGTTTTTCCATGGGGGCACAGGTCAGGGAAAGGGAATCTCTAACAGAGAGGACAATGTGGATGTCTATCAGTTATCTAAACTTTCAGAGTTTAGAGCTTGTAAAAATAGTTCAAAGACAAAGAGAATCAGATAACTGAGAAAGGTGTGTTACCTGTAGGCAGTGTGTAGTTTTCTATTGAAACAAAATTTCTTTGTGGCAGGTGCCTGTAGTCCCAGCTGCTCTGGAGGCTGAGGCAAGAGAATCGCCTAAGCCCAAGAGTTGGAGGTTGCTGTGAGCTGTGACACAACTGTATTGTACCAAGGGCAATAAAGTAAGACTCTGTCTCTACAAAAAAAAAAAAAAGAAGAAGAAAAGGAAAGAAACACAATTTCTTTCCTACAATGCTTTTTTTTGAGACAGAGCCTCAAACTGTTGCCCTGAATAGAGTGCTTTGAAATCACAGCTCACAGCAGCCTCCAACTCCTGGGCTCAAGCGATTCTCCTGCCTCCGTCTCCCAAGTAGCTGGGACTACAGGTGCCTGCCACGACGCCCAGCTATTTTTTTTTTTTTTTTTTTTGCAGAGACAGAGTCTCACTTTACTACCCTTGGTGGAGTGCCGTGAAGTCACAGGACCCACAGCAACCTCCAGCTCTTGGGCTTCTGCGATTCTTCTGCCTCAGCCTCCCGAGCAGCTGGGACTACAGGCGTGTGCCACAACGCCTGGCTATTTTTTGGTTGCAGTTCGGCCGGGGCTGGGTCTGAACCCGCCACCCTCGGTATATGGGGCGGGCGCCCTACTCACTGAGCCACAGGCACCACCCATCGCCCAGCTATTTTTTGGTTGTAGCCGTCATTGTTGTTTGGTGGGCCCGGACTGGATTCAAACCCACCAGCTCAGGTGTATGTGGCTGGCATTTTAGTCGTTTGAGCCACAGGCGCTGAGCCCTACAATGCTTTTTTAAAAAAACATTTTTATTTTTAGGTAATTATAGATTCATAGGAGGGTGCAAAGATAGTACAGAGAGGTCCCGGGTACCCTTTATCCGTGTTATCCAGTGAGTACATCTTCTGTAATGTGAATTACAGATGTGTAATTCTGTAATGTGAATTCGGTCATGTGAATGGAATCATCCAATGTGTGATCTTTTAAGATTTTTCACTTTGTTTAATAAGCTTGCGATCCACGACATTGTGTACGTATCAATAGTTTGTTCCTTTTTACTCTTGAGTAGTATTCCATGGAATGGATGTACCACAGGTTGTCTAACCACTCACCTAGTGGAGGACATTTTGGTCGTTCCAAGTTCTGGGCTAGACAAATATAGCTGCTCTGAACAATCACATATAGGTATTTGTGTGGAGATTAAGTTTTATTTTGGGTGGTATGAGTGTCCAGGAGTGGATTGCTGGGTTATTCCATAGTATTTAAAACAATTCATCCTAGGAGGCAGTGCCTGTGGCTCACTAAGTAGGGTGCCGGCCCCATATACTGGAGGTGGTGGGTTCAAACCTAGCCCCAGCCAAAAAAAAAAAAAATTCATCCTGTCTTGTTGACATTGGACTTTAGAGGATCAGACTGGCACCAGGGAGACAATTTTTTTCAAAGCAATAACTGAGCAATCTTTTAAAAATAGAATCATGTCTCCACTCTGCCTTCCCTGAGTAAAATGCAGAGTCCTTACCATTGCCAGCTTAGGGCCCCTCATGGTCTGCAACCACCCCTTGCCTCTCCGACCTCATTTCTCCTACCTGCTCCCTTCCTTGCTCCTCTCCAGAATCTCTGTCTCCTTGAACAGGCCCCACATGTCCTGCCTCAGCACTCTTGCTGTCTGAAGTCTGGCTGAAATGCTCTGTCCCCAGAGACCTGCATAGCGCGTGCTCGCTCTCTCCCTCTCTCTCTCTCTCTCTCCCTCTCTCTCTGCTCCAGTCTTTGCTGTAATATCTCTCATCTTTCTCAGTGAGCTCACCCTGCTCACCCCATACCCCTTGCCACCCCCACATCGTGTCTCCTTTCTGGTACCTGTCACCCTTTCTCACATTATGTTTATTGTTCACTTCCCCTGATTAGAGTGCGGACTTCTTCAGGGCAGGGACTTCTGGGGGATTTTTTTGGTAGTTTTTTTTTGTTTTGTTTTGTTTTGTTTTTGCTTAAACAACAGACACTTTCTTTTGTCTTTCTTTTCTTTTCCTTTCTTTCCTTTTCTTTCTCAATAGTGATAATTTATGTATTTATTTCTTTATTTTTACATTTTTCAAATTTAAAAATATGAGAAGGTACACGTTTTGTTTACATACTTAATTTTTGTCCAGATTGAGTCAAAGTTATACATGTAAGTGTGACCTTCAGCCCAGTAGTGTGCACTGTACCCAACAGGTGTGAATCTACCCTCCTCCCCCTTCTCCCAAGGCAGGGATCTGCATCTGCCTTGTTCTCCCCTGGGTCCATGGCCCCTGAAATCGTGCCTAGCTAGCACATAGGAGAGGCTCCATAGACATTGGTTGCATGAATGAATGGCTTTAGGAGGCTCTGGCAGCAGTCCAGATGAGAGCTCAGACTGCGTGGACCCAGGTGGCAGTCCTCACAAAGGAAGGAAGCGGGCACATGAGGAACGTGGTCAGCAGGCAGGCCGCTCCATCCTGTGTCTCTGAACGATGGAAAGTTTTTACTTGTGTCAAACGCAAATTTACGTCTTTGTTTCTTCTAATTCACTTTATTTCCCTCTTATTTTGTCTTTGGAATAAAATCTACAGCAGTTTTCTCTTTCCTTCTTATGATGGATCTTTTTGAAATGGATGCATCTTTTTTTTTTTTTGAGACAGAGTCTTACTTTGTCACCCTTTGTAGAGTGCTGTGGCATCACAGTTCAAAGCAAGAAAGCAACCTCCAACTCTTGGGCTCGAGGGATTTCTCTTGCCTCAGCTACAGGCGCTGGCCACAACGCCCAGCTATTTTTAGAGACAGGATCTCGCTCTGGCTGGTCTTGAACCCGTGAGTTCAGGCAGTTCACCTGCCTCTGCCTCCCATAGTGCTAGGATTACAGGTGTGAGCCCAGCCTCCTTTTCACTTTTCTGAAAATCAAGCCTAAGAAGCTCAGAAGTTGCATCCATGGGGAAGTGACTTAACCCCATGGGCCACACTCTCTGCATTTGCAAAGAGCAGCTAATGCCTTGTGCCTCATCATGGTGCTTTTTTGTGCCACGCCTGTGTGTCACACATTTGCATCCTTCACATCACTAAGAAGTGTACTATTCCTCCTGTTTTGCAGAAGTGGACACTGACATCTGAAGTATTCATGAATTGACTGAAATTCATATTTTAGTGAACAGCAGAGCCAGGATTTAAACCTAGGTCTGTCTAACTCCCAAACCCATGCTACTTCATATCTGTATGTGAGGAGAGCTTTATCATAGCTACATGTGATAGGGAATTCAGAAGCTGGGGCCAAAAGGGGGATTCAGTTAGAAAATATTTATCAGGGCAGTGCCTGTGGCTCAAGAAGTAGGGTGCCAGCCCCATATACCTCAAGAAGTAGGTGCCAGCCCCATATACCAAAAAAAAATAATAAAATATTTATCAATCACCTATGATGTTGTAGGGACCATTGACAATATGCATTAAGAATAAAACAAAACTGGGCCCTGCCTTTATTTTTTGTTTGTTTGTTTGTTTTGTTGTTTTGTTTTGTTTTTTGGGACAGAGTCTCACTTTGTTGCTGTGGCATCATAGCTCACAGCAACCTCAAACTCTTGGGCTTAAGCAATTTTTTTTTTTTTTGCAGTTTTTGACTGGGGCTGGGTTTGAACCAGCCACCTCCAGCATATGGGGCTGGCGCCTTACCCCTTTGAGCCACAGGCGCTGCCCCTTAAGCGATTCTTCGATTCTTTTGCCTGAGCCTTCCAAGCAGCTGGGACTACAGGCACCCGCCACACGCCCAGCTATTTTTTTGTTATAGTTGTTGTTTTTAGCAGGCCCAGGCCGGGTTCAAACCTACCAACCCCCAGTGTATGTGGCTGGTGCACTAACCACTTGAGCTACAGGCGCGGAGCCTAGGCCCTGCCTTTGTAAAGCTGGGACTACAGGTCACCATAGGCCCAGCTATTTTTAGAGATGGGGTTTTGCTCTGGCTCAGGCTGGTCTGGAACCGGTGAGCTCAGGCGATCCGGTGAGCTCAGGCGATCCGCCTACCTCGGCCTCCCAGAGTGCCGGGATTACAGGCATGAGCCACCAGGCCCAACAGGATGCAGCTTTGGAAAGAGCAGAAAAGAAATGTCATCTTTGGTCTAATTACTATTTTTTTCACTAATAGAATCCTAGAGTCCAAGTGACAGAATCCTAGGACCAAGTGACAGAACTCCACTCAAGTGGACTTAAGCAAAGATGTTTCTGGTTCATGTAACTGTGAAGACTAGAGGTGTATCTTCAGGCACGGATGTTCACGTTTTGAGTAATCTGCCTCTCTCCTTTCTTACCTCCAGTTTTCTTTGTGTGATTCATTATTTGACAGGTTCTTTATAGTGTCTATCCAGCCACCAGCTGGTGTCAATTGTGTGGGAAGACTATCTCTTTCCTAAAAGCTCCAGCTGAAGTGGCAGAATTGACCGTCATTTTCTAACTGGGCCATGATAAAATGGGTTAGCTTAGTTGTCCATTGACCCTTCCACTATTATGAAATGTGGCTGTTTCCCTTAAAGTGAAGAGAATGGAAGAACAAAGAACGGAAGGAATTTCTCCAACACCACGAAGCAAATCATTAAAGAATTTAGCTCAAGATTCTTCCATTTCACCAATGTAGCAAACATGCCTTGTCAGGTTTTGTAAATTTATTCTCTTTTCTTCATTTTCCTCCAAGTCCTGAAGGAACATTTCTCCCAAAGAGCTGAAAGCACGATGGACAAAAGTATGAGCTTGACATAATAAATAAATAATTTCACAGAATAAAATGGGATATTAAAGCCAGAAGAGAAAAAGGCAGAAAAACTCGAGGAAATTCGGGTAACATCAAGCCAGACTGTTGGGTATTTCATTTCTCAGAAGAATCTGAAGTCTTTATCAGCAAGGTCAATTTCTTTTTTTTGCAGTTTTGGCTGGGGCCGGGTTTGAACCTGTCACCCTAGGTATATGGGGCCAGCACCCTACTCTTTGAGCCACAGGTGCCATCCAGCAAGGTCAATTTCTATTGTGCCCTCTTCAAATACCGTATTGCAACGGGACATGATCGGTTTGTGATCTTCGTGAGCTTTTAAGCCATAGTTTTATCCCTTAGTGCCACATGCCGACCACCAACTTCCGTAGAGATGGTTCTAAAATGAGCCAGTGTGGGGCAGTGCCTGTGGCTCAGTGAGTAGGGCACCGGCCCCATATGCCGAGGGTGGCGGGTTCAAACCCAGCCCCAGCCAAACTGCAACAACAAAAAAAATAGCCAAGCATTGTGGCGGGCTCCTGTAGTCCCAGCTACTCGGGAGGCTGAGACAAGAGAATTGCTTGAGCCCAGGAGTTTGAGGTTGCTGTGAGCTGTGATGCCACAGCACTCTACCAAGGGCAATAAAGTGAGACTCTGTCTCTATTAAAAAAATAAATAAATAAAAAATAAAATGAGCCAGTGAAATATAATAAGTATTGGCAACTTGAGGTTTTATAATATCACACATTATAGGCTTTACTGGAATTTTTACAAAATTATCCATCTCATTTGTCCTGAGCCAAGAAAGCAGCTAAATTCCTCTGGTGTTCGGGTGCCTGGAGTATCCCATAGTTTGCTAACAAAGTTCTATAAGCACTTGTGTTTGAGAACCAACGGAAGTATGATTTTGCTTCAAAAACTGTGATAAGTTTCTAACTGACTTCTATAATGTCCAGGAAACTGGGCTTTTTGGATTTAACTTTTGAGCTAGGAAAGAAAGGTTTTGTTTGTTTGTTTGTTGGTAAAAACACCATCTTCTGGCGGCACCCATAGCTCAATGGGCAGGGCGCCGGCCACATACACCCAGGCTGGCGGGTTCAAACCCAGCCCCTGGGCCGGCTAAAACAACAATGACAACTGCAACAATAAAATAGCCGGGCGTTGTGGTGGGCACCTGTAGTCCCAGCTGCTTGGGAGGTTGAGGCAAGAGAATCGCGTAAGCCCAAGAGTTAGAGGTTGCTGTGAGCTGTGTGATGTCATGGCCCTCTACCCGAGGGCGGTACAGTGAGACTCTGTCTCTACAAAAAAAAAAAAAAAGAAAATGGATTTAAATTAGAAAGGATGGAAGCTAGCAAGATGACAGGTTTATTGGGTATAAAAGAAACTCAGTCCTTTCTAAAAAAGGGAAATAGATTCAACTCAGGCAACACCTTCAGTAAGAGGTCAAGGTGGTGATTTGAACTTTTAGTCTTTTATGTTATAACTCTTTTGGTTGCAAGAGGCAGAAATCCAACTCAAATTCGATTAATAAGCACAAAGGGAAATTTATTGGCTATTCAACTTGGAAGGATGCTGAAGTATCTCACAGGAAGAAAGGACTGCAGGAGTTAGAGGGGTCAGGATTAGAAACGGGCTCACTGATTCCAGAATTTTCTTTCTTTCCATTTAACTCTCACCTCTCTGTGCTGTGGGAAAGATGGCCTCTGGCAGCCACAAAGTGTCATCGCCCCGCTTAAAATTCACAACAGAAAGACAACTGTCACATACCATCCAAGGACCAGTCATTGTGGCCTGGGAAAGCAGGTCCTGTGATGGGTTTGGAACGGTCACAGGTACCTTCAGAACTGCGTCAGGAAGGACGTGGTTCCCTAAGGAAGGGATGCCGATTAACAAAAGCAACTCCTCTCTACCCGCACCTTTGGGAGTGAGCGCCCCAATAACTCTCCTTTCAACCTTTAATAAAAGTCATTTCAGTGAAAGAAACAAGGGCGGCGCCTGTGGCTTAAAGGAGTAGGGTGCTGGCTCCATATGCCAGAGGTGGTGGGTTCAAACCCAGCGCTGGCCAAAAACTAAAAAAAAAAAGAAATAAATAAAACTGTTCCCCAAATTAAGTATAAAACTATCTGTGAAACTATAAAGGAACATTGAAAGGAGAAAGGTAGCCTGGGCCCAGTGGCTCACACCTGTAATCTTAGCACTCTGGGAGGCTGATGCAGGTGGATTCCTTGCACTCAGGACTTCCAGACCAGTCTGAGCAAGAGTGAGACCCCCATCTCTACTAAAAAAAAAAAAAAAGTAGTCCCAGCTACTTGGAAAACTGAGGCAAAAGGATCACTTGAGCTCAGGAGTTTGAGGCGGCTGTGAGCTATGCTGATGCCGTGGTACTCTACCCAGGGTGACAAAGTGCGACGCCGTCTCATAAAAAAAAAAAAAAAAAAAAAAGGACAAAGGTAGACAATCTTGAATGTCGAAAGCGATAATCAGGTGATTTTTATCTCCCTTTTCTATCGGGAAGGATTGTTCTGGACTTGTTTGTTCATCTGTAGACAGATACACCTGCACAGTGACTTGACTAGCTTTACATACACTGTGCCCTATAAAGAAAGCCATGTATTTTCTGTAATGTGCGTGACAATAGCTTTATTTAGGAAGCTCCTATTTCTAATTTTTTCCAAGCAGACTCCAAGATTTAAGAAGGGTCATCCATGAATTCAGGAGATCAGGAAAGACCCAGGGGTAGGACCCCTGCCTAGGGTAGTCCACCCCTTGAACCTATGGGAGCATGCATTTTCAGCCTGTTGAAAATAACATAGCTGGGGAGTGCCTGTGGCTCAGTGAGTAGGGTGCCGGCCCCATATACTGAGGGTGGCGGGTTCAAACTCCACCCCCGCCAAACTGCAACAAAAAAATAGGCAGGCATTGTGGCAGGCGCCTGTAGTCCCAGCTACTTGGCAGGCTGAGCAAGAGAATTGCCTAAGCCCAGGAGTTGGGAGGTTGCTGTGAGCTGTGACGCCATAGTACTTTACTGAGGAGCAACAAAGTGAGACTCTGTCTCTTAAAAAAAAAAAAAAAGAAAGTGGGCGGCACCTGTGGCTCAGTGAGTAGGACGCTGGCCCCATATACAGAGGGTGGGGGGTTCAAACCTGGCCCTGGCCAAACTGCAGCAAAAAAATTAGCCAGGCATTGTGGCAGGCGCCTGTAGTCCCAGCTACTCAGGAGGTGGAGGCAAGAGAATCATCTAAGCCCAGGAGCTGGAGATTGCTGTGAGCTGTGATGCTACTGCACTCTACTGAGGGTGACAAAGTGAGACTCCATCTCTTAAAAAAAAAAGAAAGAAAAAAAATATCATAGCCATTCTGGATTTCCGAGAACACAGATCTGGTCTTAAATATAGACTTGTTTTCCTATCGAAAAAGTTAAAAAAGATCCTTTTTTTTTTTTTTTCCGTTAGAAACATGTAAGCTGTTTGTGTCCCCCAAGTGTCTCATTGTTACCAGTAGGAGAGTAATGCACGTTAAAGTCATTCTGAGTAAAAGTCTGGGTGGTACCATCTGAGTACGTCTGAATTCTGAGGTTTTAGGCTGTGTAAGAAGTTAGGAGGACAGGCTCTCGAGTCCCTCCACTGGGTTTTTTTTGGCTCTTTTACTTATCAGTTGTTTTTCTTTGTGTCAGGGAGTTGGTTTCCCCATCTATAAAGTAGAGATTAAGAAGAGCACCCACTTAGTCGCATTGCTCCGGTGATTAAAGGAATTAACGTGTACATAAAGCAATACCTAAGAGTGAGTAATTTATTTAAAAAAAGAAGGTTTATTTGGCTCGTGGTTCTGCAGGCTGTACAAGAAGGAGGGTCCCATCATCTCCTTCTTTCAGGAAGGTTCCAATCAAGGTGAAGTGGCATCAGGCATGTAGTCATTATTGTGGAAGGGCACTGAGCCATTTGTGAGGGGTCAGCTCCCAAGGCCCACACTCCTCCCACTAGGCCCCACCTCCAGCACTGGGGATCGAATTTCTACCTGGGATTTGGAGAGGGCAACACCCAAATCATATCACTTCTGTAAGATAGTGTTTTGACAACAGGAGAGCGTTTATAAAATCTATATTATGAGAACTTTTACCATCCACACCCAGGAAAATCCCTATGTTGTATAAATCTCTTCTTCCTAAACTGGAGCAGCAAGGTAAATCAAGACATGGGTCTGGCTGGGCGCCCATAGCTCAGTGGTTAGGGCACCGGCCAGCATATACACCAGGGCTGGTGGGTTCAAGCCCAGCCTGGGCTTCCTAAAAAACAAAAACAAGACATGGGTTATCATTAAATAATCTTACATGGAAGTATCCCAGGCTACACATACTAATTTTTTTTTTTTTTTTTTTTTTTTTTTTGAGATAGTCTTACTCTGTTGCCCAGGCCAGAGGGCAGTGCCATCAGCCTACCTCACAGCAACCTCAAACTCTTGGGTTCAAGCGATCCTCCTGCCTCAGCCTCCCAAATAGTTGAGACCATAGGTTCCCACCAGTAGCCCAAGTAGGTCAAGTCCTGTCCAGATGGCCTCAAATTCTAACTTTAGCTTTTTAATTTAAAGTCCCTTCAGTAGCTCATGTTTATGGATAAATGAGAAAAACAGTAAAGATCAAAAGCAAAAATAAAATTACTATGGAATTGAATATTTCAGAAGCCAAGTGTGGCATTCAGAACGAAAAGCCCCCACTTACAATAATGCACCTAACGAGGACATGAGATTGACACAGCAATTCTCTGTTTCTGTCCTCCCCTGAGGTTAGAGATTATGTAGTGCGTGTTTCTGTTTTTAGCTTGTTTGGTAATTCCGATGGTGAGAGACTACACTCTGCATATTTGTCACGCTCACACTTCTGTCAGGTGCTGGGGTCTTTGAGGTAGCGCAGGAAATGCTGTTCTCATCCCAGCCTTGGGCTCCACCCCTCCCCACCTCGGTCACCCCACCCCAGATGTCCCCTGCCTATGGCTGATTTCTTTATTTATGCTCAGTTGCTGGGGAATTCCACAGGGGAAACATGAGGCTGTCTTAACAATAGTTGTCACTGTGGGAAATGTTGCTCAAGTTGGGGGGACCCAGTGGCAAAATGTTTACATTCTCCATTTGATGCCTCCTTGCAATCCTGAGGCCTTGCAACACCAGCCAAAGGTAAATTAAGAACAGGCAGCTGTGGAGAGCAGCCTGGAGTTGAATGAGAATAAACCAGTTGGGCTTCTTTTATGATAAAGAAACAGAGTCTTACCTCTTTGATGATGGTAATTGTAGCTGAATCCTGGTTAGTAAACCCAACCCTATTCGTGAGGCTTCTCCAGAGACATGGAGCATGGGTAGCGAGATTGACATGTGTAGATTTATTATGAGGAACTGGCTTACATGATAATGGAATTGAGAAGTCCCCCCATCTGCTGTCTGGAAGGTAGAGACTCAGAAAAGCTGGTGGTGTAGAGTCAGTTTAAGTCCAAAAGCCTGATAACCAGGAGAGCCAATGATGGAAGTTCACTTCAAGGGCAGGAGGACACCAGGGTCCCAGATCAAAAATAGGCAGAAAGACTGAACTCTTCCTTCCTTCCTTCCCCTTTTTATTCTATTCAGGCCTCCAATGCATGAAGGAGTTCCATCCACCTTGGGGAGGGAGGGGAGCAGCTCCATCTGCTTCCCTCAGTCTATCAGTTCAAATGCTAATCTCATTCAGAGAGATCCTCATAGACACACCCAGGATAATGTTTAACTAAATATCCAGGCAACCCGCAGCTCAGTCTGGTTGCCGGATAACTCAGACCAGCCCGAGGAAAGGACTGCACTGACTGACAGAACTGGAAAAAAACACAGGGTAGGGGAATCAGTGCAGCAATCAAGGCTTGTCAGCTGGAACTGCTTCCCTCCCCATCCACTCCTGGCTTGTCTGTTTCCCTTTGAGAATCAGCCTCATTCTCACCACTGCAGACTCAGCCCATCCACATGTCAGGGCTCACAGCCTCCCTCAGCCCTACTTAGTGCTCCAGCAAAAGAGAGCTCTTCTGGGCAGAGCTTGTGTACCATTCCCGGGGAAGGACACTGATTTGCTCTACTCCAGGATATATGACCATCCCCTGCACCTATCCATCTGTGCTGCCAAAGGATGGGTATTGTGATTGGCCTGAGTCCAGTGCTTACCACTGCAGCCAGTAGAGGGATGTGATTATCGCTGGAGGCCAGGCCAGCCCACCTTTTGGCTTCCTGACACACATCAGCACATAAAAATACATTCATTTATCATAACCGACCCACTTTCTTTCTTTTTTTTTGTAGAGACAGAGTCTCACTTTATCGCCCTCGGTAGCGTCACACAGCTCACAGAAACCTCCAATTCCTGGGCTTAGGCGATTCTCTTGCCTCCCGAGTAGAGTAGCTGGGACTACAGGCGCCCGCCACAACACCTGGCTATTTTTTTTGTTGAGTTTGGCCGGGGCTGGGTTTGAACCCGCCACTCTCAGTATATGGGGCCCGCACCCAACCCACTGAGCCACAGGCGCCGCCTGCATTTATCATAACTTCCACTTTCAACCACAACACACACACACTCCCTAAGAGAGAAACAACATCATGTCCAGTTATTGCGTCTGGTTCCAAGAGTAGGATCCCTGGGCAGGACCTTTTCTTCTTGGTCAATTTCAAATATGACTTCTTATAGTCTGCTAACCTATGACTTATGATCTCCAAAATAGCCAGGATATAATAATGAAGGTAAACATGAATAAATGCGGGGCTGGGTGCGGTGGCTCATGTATGTAATCCCAGCAGTCTGGGAAGGCCGAGGCAGGGGTATTGAGCTCACGAGTTCTAGACCAGCCTGAGCAAAAGCAAGACTCCGTCTCTACTGAAAGTAGAAAAACTGAGGCAAGAGGATCCCTTGAGTCTGAGTTGGAGGTTGCTGTGAGCTATGATGCCATGGCATTCTACCCGGGGGTGACAGCTTGAGACTCTGTCTCAAAAAAAAAAAAAAAAGAAAAAAAGAATAAATGTGATAAAATGCCCAGTTAGAAAAGAAGGGAGAATGGGAAACAAAATGTAGCAATCACATTTTCCGCGTCCTGACAGGGATATGGAGAAGCCCTTTTCCAAGCAGAGAACCCCTCAGTCTATCAATGGTTTTACTGGGAAACTTACAATGAAGCAGCAAGATGGTGCAGCACGTTTTCTTAAGGAGATGTGGAAGCCGTTTTCTGATCCCTAATGTCCATGTTATCCTGGACCAGTCTGTTTAGGGGACAGGGATATGCTGGCCATGAATTCCAAACCCCAGACTCAGCTCAGGAACTACTTCCAAGCACAACCAGGAGTGTGTAGTTTAAAGGAGATGGCCCTAGACTGGGAATTTGTAATTTGGGTGAAAAACCATTAGCTTTTGAGGGACTTCCTTCTCAAGTGAACCATTTGTATTAGAAACCTTTGTACGGTAGAATGCATCCTCTCCTGCCTTTAAAAAATAGAGTAATCTATATTCATTAGGCGAAAGGAAAAAATGCAGATGAACAACCAATATAGGGTTACTCCTCATACCACTATCTGGAGATAGTGACTATTGACACTCCAGGACTTACGTTCTTCTTATTTATTTATTTATTTTTGAGACAGAGTCTCACTTTGTCACCCCTGGTAGAATGCTGTGGCATCACAGCTCTCAGCCCCCTCAGACTCCTGGGCTCAAGTGATTCTTTTGCCTCAGTCTCCCAAGTAGCTGAGACTCCTCAGCTATTTTTTTGTTGCAGTTGTCATTGTTGTTTGCCAGGCCTGGGCCTTATTCGAACCCGTCAGCCCTGGTGTATGTGACTGGCACCCTAGCCGCTGAGCTACAGGCACTGATCCAAGATACATTTATATGAAAAAAAAAAATCTCCTAGGAGTTTAAACAAGGATTAGGAAAACTTCCAAGCCTGTGACATTCTGGGCACCACTGCATGCTGTGTTTACGTGTTACCTTGGCCTGCACCTGACTTCCTGCTCCTTCGTAGCACTTGGTAGCCATTCTAATGTTACCTCTGTCTCCAAGGAGGGTTTTGTTTCTTAATTCCAGGATCCCTTATTGCATAGTCATAATGTTCTGAACTTTCCGCTCTCTTCCTTCTCCTTGTGTCCACTGTGTAATGTAATGCCTTTATATAAAGGTTGCCCGCAGGCTAAGGTGTAAGGTTGCCACACCCGCCTTGGAGATACGAATGCAGTCACAACGGCACAAATTCAGAGTTCCCATTCTTGCCCTCACTGGCACAGCAGCATCTCTTTCCCTAAAAACTTCCCATGTAAAAAACATTTATTGGAGTCCCAGAGTTGAGCCCCACAACTTGGATTCAGCAACAGACCCCATTTGCTGCCTGCCATGTTCTTTCTTCTGCTTTGATTCCCTACTTGGTGTCCAGTGCCAGAAACACCACCTTCAATTTAGCAAAGGGAAACGGAATTGATTAGGGAGTGACTGGATGGGTTATTCAAACAATGATTCTCTGATGACTTAGGAAAGAAGAATGACAAAGTATTTCCTCACTGCTTACATAAAAATTAATTGTGTAAATTTTTTTTTTTTTTGAGACAGAGTCTCAAGCTGTCACCCTAGGTAGAGTGCCGTAGCATCACAGCTCACAGCAACCTTCAACTCCTGGGCTTAAGCGATTTCTGCTGCCTCTGCCTCCCAAGTAGCTGGGACTACAGGCGCCCGCCACAACGCTCAGCTATTTTTTGGTTGCAGCTGTCATTGTTGTTTGGTGGGCCCAGGCTGGATTCGAACTCACCAGCTCAGGTGTATGTGGTTGGTGCCTTAGCTGCTTGAGCCACAGGCACCAAGCTTTAATTGTATAAATTAAGATTTTAATGTAAAAACAGAAATTCCTGAAATATTAGAATAAAAATAAGTATCAGGATAGTGAAAAGCTTTGAAAGCTTAACTCTAAAGCAGAAATAAGAAGGGTTGCGGGCTGGGCACGGTGGCTCAGGCCTGTAGGCAGAGGCGGGTGGATTGCCTGAGCTCACAGGTTCGGGACCAGCCAGAACCAGAGCAAGACCTTGTCTCTAAAAATTGCCAAGCCTTATGGCAGGCGCTTGTAATCCCAGCTACTTGGGAGGCTGAGATAAGAGAATCGCTTGAGCCCAAGAGCTGGAGGTTGCTGTGAACTATGATGCCACAGCATTCTACCGAGGGTGACAAAGTATGACTCTGTCTCCAAAAAAAAAAAAAAAAAAAGAAGGGTTAAGTGACTTTATTAAATTTTTCTTAAGAACTTCTCTATGGGGCGGCACCTGTGGCTCAGTGAGTAGAGCACCAACCCCATATACCGAGGGTGGTGGGTTCAAACCCGGCCCCAGCCAAACTGCAACAAAAAATAGCCAGGCGTTGTGGTGGACGCCTGTGGTCCCAGCTACTGGGGAGGCTGAGGCAAGAGAATCGCCTAAGCCCAGGAGCTGGAGATTGCTGTGAGCTATGATGCCACAGCACTCCACCAGGGGCAATAAAGTGAGACTCTGTCTCTACAAAAAAAAAAAAAAAAGTACTTCTCTATGTTTAAAGATATAATACCCAATTGAAAAATTTATAAACTTGGACCAAAATGTGCAATTGTATATAAAGAGTTCGTGTCTCTGTTGTATAGAGAGCTCATAAATGGAAAACATCACCCCAATATCATAACTTAAATTCAAGAACAGAAAGTTCACTAAAGAAATGTTACTGAAAATGCTGGGTGGCCACGGTGGATGGATTGCTTGAGCTCAGGAGTTTGAGATCAGCCTGAGCAAGAGTAAGACCGTGTCTTTACTAAAATAGAAAGATTAGCTGGGCATCATGGCAGGCACCTGTAGTACCCACTACTTAGGAGGCTGAAGCAGAAGAATCTCCTGAACCCAGGAGTTTTATTTTGTTGTAAGCTATGATGCCATGGCACTCTAGCCTGGGCAACAGAGTGTGATGCTGCCTCAAAAAAAAAAAAAAAAAAAAAAAGTGTTAGTGCTGAAAATGGCCCGTCAAAGCCCTCAGAGGGACCTTCCTGGTGAAGGGCGTAGATGTTGGGTGATGTGGCTAACTGCCTCATGTCCTCCCCCATGATTGTCATTTGGGGGAGGGATTTTTAGGATTGTTGCATAATGATATGTTAATGAACTAGGTATCTGGAAGTCTCCTGCTCTGGTCTGCACCAGTTTAGGATCAGGATTTTTGGCATCCAGCAGAGAGTCACAGGGCTTTCTGAAGTCTTTGAGTAGCTGAACTTCTAAATAATGAATACTAAAGAAAAATTGTTAAAAGAGAAAAGAGAGGAACAAAACTCTGCTAAAGATTCTACATGGCTGGGGTGGCGCCTGTGGCTCAAAGGAGTAGGGTGCTAGCCCCATATGCTGGAGGTGGCGGGTTCAAACCCAGCCACGGCCAAAAACTGCAAAAAAAAAAAAATCTACATGGCTTTGGTGGGGCCTCCCAGTGACAAGCTCCCTTCTCCCAGTGGTTCCTCATCCTTTCAGGGCTGCTGGTGTGTGGAGGTCCATCTTCTGCAGCTGGTCTTTCTGGGATTAGAGGTTTTACTTCCAACTACTCATATCCCCGAGTGATCACCATCTATAGCTTCATTGCTGTAGTCTTTTACTAACAGAGCTCACCAGGTGTCTAAGGATGTAAGGGCTGAAATGTAACAAAAGCAGGAATGTTGTCAAAGAAGGGAAGGAGCCACATCAACAAAAGGGCTATGTGTTGCCTTTTCTCATATTTCCTCAATTTTGTGTTTTGGGTGAGTTTATCCCTGAGGGTGTTCAACACTGAGTAGGTGGCCCTGAGCAGACTAAAAAAGTAAATAGGCTCATCTCCTGTCCACTGTCACCAGGGGCAGTCTGCACTGGGTGCCATCTTGCATGCTGTACAATCATTATCTGAGTGTTTTTGTCAATTGTTTGAGAGCAACACCTTAATCTTCATCTGACATGGTTTTAGGGTCTGTTGATGATGTGGTATTTTGTTCTCATACAGAGTCCACTTTGTTAGTTTTATGTTCTCTGTTTTAGCATCAGTGTTAAATTCTGAAGAGGAGGAATATAACAAGGTGTGTTCCCATGGGGCCAGCAACTCAATTTTAAGGGTTTTCAGGGGTTCCCTTGTCTAAGAGAAGGGCTGCTCTGTTAGTGAGGAGGTGTTTGGGATTTTTATTTTGGTTTAAATGTTCCTTTTCGACTAAGATTTCCTGGAGACAGCACTGATGTAGAGAACTTCATTTTGTCCCGTCATTGTTGGGGTGCTGTGGCGAATTGCCTCATGCCCGTCAAGGCCCTCAGAGGGACCTTCCTGGTGAAGGGCTTAGATATTGGGGTGCTGTGGCGAATTGCCTCATGCCCGTCAAGGCCCTCAGAGGGACCTTCCTGGTGAAGGGCTTAGATATTGGGGTGCTGTGGCGAACTGCCTCATGCCCGTCAAGGCCCTCAGAGGGACCTTCCTGGTGAAGGGCTTAGATGTTGGGTGCTGTGGCGAACTGCCTCATGTCCATCAAGGCCTCAGAGGGACCTTCCTGGTGAAGGGCTTAGAGGCATAAAGTCTTACAGCCAATAGAGCATTTAGGCCAGATGGAAATGGAGGTGCACAGGCACCAACTAACCCTGAAAAACCTTTTAGGCAACACAAAAGCAAAAACCAAGGCTCGGCGCCCGTGGCTTAAGCGGCTGAGGCGCCAGCCATATACACCTGAGCTGGTGGGTTCAAATCCAGCCCAGGCCGCCAGTGACAGCTGCAACCAAAAAATAGCTGGACGTTGTGGCAGATGCCTGTAGTCCCAGCTAGTTGGGAGGCGGAGGCAGGAGAATCACTTGAGCCCAGGAGTTTGTGGTTGTTGTGAGCTGTGATGTCACGGCACTCTACCCAGGGCAACAGCTTGAGGCTCTGTCTCAAAATAAAAAAAAAAAAGCAAAAACCAAAATCTCAAACACGAGGTTCTTTTTTCTTTTTGGACTGTGTAATTTTTTTTTTTTTTTTTTTTGCAGTTCTTGACCAGGGCCGAATTGAGCACACCAATTCTGGTATATGGGGCCGGTGCCCTCCTCCTTGAGCCACAGGCGTCACCCTGGACTGTGTAATTTTTGATACAATTCCCTTTGAATGTCTGAAAAGCCAGTGAAGAAGGATGGGTTCAACCCAGCCCACAGTGTGAAGACTAAAATAATACCTAACATTTCAAAGCCCAGACATTGATTAGCATCAAGAGCATTCAGGAAAACATGACTTCACCAAACGAACTAAATAAAGTACCAGTGACAAATCCTGGAGTGATGGAAATATGTGACCTTCCAGACAAAGAATTCAAAATAGCTGTCCTGAAGTAGCTCAGCAAACTTCGAGACAACACAGAGAATTCAGCAGCCTGTTAGAGAAATTTAACGAAGAGATTGACATAATAAATAATACATTCTGAAGCTGGAGGATTCAGTTGACAAATTGAGAAATACATCGGTCTCTTTTCCTTTTTTGAGACAGTCTCACTATGTCGCTCTCAGTAGAGTGCCTTTGCATCACGGCTCACAGCAACCTCAAACTCTTGGGTTCATGTGATTCTCTTGCTTCAGTCTCCTGAGTAGCTTATACTACAGGTGCTTGCCATGACAGGCTCTTTTGTTTTTCTTATAAACAGGGTCTCACTCTTGCCTGGGCCTCCCAAAGTGCTAGGATTACAGGTGTGAGCCTGATCTCTTGAACCCAAGAGTTTGAGGTTGCTGTGAGCCGTGACGCCACAACCCTCTACTGAGGGCGACATAGATTCTGTCTCAATAATAAATAAATAAATAAATAAATAATAAAAGCCATTCATGATCAGAAAACTTTGGAAGAGGCCTTCCCTCTATCTGCATAAAACCCAAATAACCTGATTGGGAATTAAAAGGGGCTGCTGACTTCCTTTTCTGAATACTAGCCGACCTGGCCCCAAATCATTTAAAACACAATACCTGTCTCTCAGGTTCATTTACAAGTCGATCTGTTTTGACCATCTACACATCCTCCTCTAGCAACCACTTTCTGCACCTATACTTTCCACCTTTTCCCCCCTCCATTCTAAAAGGCATTTATAAAGGTTTGTGACCATCATTGAGGCATTGGGCAATCATTCTTTTTTTTTTTTTTTTTTTCTTCCAGTTTTGACCGGTGCTGGGTTTGAACCCGCCACCTCTGGCATGTGGGGCCAGCACCCTACTCCTTTGAGCTGCAGGCACCACACTGGGTAATCATTCTTGTGGTTCCCCCTGTGCACAGGCTATTTGGAGATAAACCTTTCTCTTTTTATTTTATTTTATTTTTTTATTTTTTGCAGAGGCAGAATCTCACTTTATTGTCCTCGGTAGAGTACCCTGGAGTCACACAGCTGACAGCAACCTCCAACTCCTGGACTTCGGTGATTCCCTTGCCTCAGCCTCCTGAGCCCATCTTGTCCTTTTTTTAAATTTTTCTTTTCTTTTCTTTCTTTCTTTCTTTCTTTCTTTCTTTCTTTCTTTCTTTTTTTTTTTTAAGACAGTCTCACTATGTCGCCCTTGGTAGAGTGCCATGGTGTCACAGTTCACAGCAACCTCCAACTCTTGGGCTCAAGCGATTCTCTTGCCTCAGCCTCCCAAGTAGCTGGGACTACAGGCGCCCACTGCAAGGCCCGGCTATTTTTTTGTTGCAGTTTGGTCATGGCCAGGTTTGAACCTGCCACCCTTGGTATAAGGGGCCAGTGCCCTACCCACTGAGCCACAGGCGCCACCCACCGTTCTCTTTTTAATCTGCTGTAATTATGAGTTGATCTTTCAGTGAAAAAGGGAAAAGGGTTTTGGCTGGGTTTATAGTTTTATTTTTTTTTCCAGACAGAGTCTCACTATGTCCCCCTCCATAGAGTGTGGTGTCATCATAGCTCACAGCAACCTCAAACTCTTGGGCTCAAGTGATTCTCTTGCCTAAGCCTCACAAGTAGCTGGGACTATACTGCCTGGCTACTTTTTGTTGTTGTTGTAGTTGACATTGTTGTTTGGCAGGCCGGGGCCGGGTTTGGAACCCACCAGTCCCAGTGTATGTGGCCCACCCCCTAGCCACTGAGGTAGGGGCTTGGAGCCATTCTTTACTTTTTTTTTTTTTTGTAGAGACAGAGTCTCACTTACCGCCCTCGGTAGAGTGCCATTACGTCACAGGACTCACAGCAACCTCTAGCTCTTGGACTTGCGCGATTCTCTTGCCCCAGGCTCCCAAGCACCTGGGACTACAGGCGCCTGCCACAACGCCCACCTATTTTTTGTTGCAGTTTGGCAGGGGCTGGGTTTGAACCCGCCACCCTCGGTATATGGGGCCGGGACCCTACTCACTGAGCCACGGGCACTGCCCCATTCTCTTACTTCTTATCTTGTGCTCTTTGTTTTGGTAAGGTCATGTGGCTGTAAATAAGGACTGAGAATACACAAGTGAAATCTATGTAAATAGACCAGAGTTTTTTTTGTTTTTTTTTTGAGACAGTTTAATGTTGTCCCTCAGTAGAGTGTTGTGGCATCACAGCCCACAGCAACCTCAAACTTTTGGGCTTAAGTGATTCTGTTGCTGCAGCCTCCAAGTAGCTGGGGCTACAGGCACCTGCCACAAGGTCTAGTTATTTTTTGGTTGGAGCTGTCATTGTTGTTTTAGCAGGCCTCGGCCAGGCTCCAACCCGCCAGCGAGGCTGGTGCCCTACTCATTGAGCTACAGGCTCCGAGTCTGGGTTTATAGTTTTGTAATTCTTGCTTTAGTCCCTGGGACTTTTAACATCTAGCAGAGGCAAGACATCAAAGTGACCTGTAAATGTAGGCAAAATGTATGCTGACAATTTTGGAGACATTCTTATTTTTATTTTGCCAAAGATTACTTGCCCCACCCCGCGGGGCTAGTTCAGCAGGGACCTAGGATATGGAGCTGAGAGAGTGAAAAAAGGGAACAAGGGCACAAGGAAGAGAGCAAGACAGTATTCTGATCAAGCTCTCAAAACTTTATTTTTCAACAGCCATATAAATACAGGCAGAAGGGGAATATGCCCACGGGTGATTTTAGGGTGGGGGGTTTCTGGTAACAGGTATGGTGTTTTCAGTTTCTGGAACCAATTTCCAGGAACCAAGAGTCGCAACGCCCTACCCGCTCATAAATTCCTACTGGCTGTAAATATCTATTATAAGCTTTTTATTTCTTAAAGTATTGGCTCTCGGCAATTACTAAATTCACATGAATCTGAAAAGCATTTAGATATCCTTTATTTATCAGTCAGTTTGGTATCATGTAGAGTCAATGTAACATATAACACATATACATACATGTAAACACACTAAGATGTGATTGTTTTTAATCTCTGAATTCTAGCCATGAGATAGCAATATAAACTCAGCAGTTTGAAAAAGTTGGCTATATCCAAATTGTTTCTGACAAAACTGGA